>CAJVQA010001472.1:0-25469 GCA_910591915.1 Cetraspora pellucida | reverse complement strand
ATTAGACAATGACTAAAGTTGTATGAGTGGCTAGTTGTATACTCTTTTCATGGTTGCCCTCTGTGGTTGTAATGCAACTATTAGCTAAATGTACTATCAATAAAATCCTGGGTCGCAAGTACTCATCTTAATATTTAAAAAAAAAAAAAAAAAAAAAAATTTCCAAAAAATATTTTATACCTATTCAATGCAAACTATATTTTCTTTATTTATATTATAATAATTTAGCATATTTTAGGATTTCTAAGTTTTAAATCATGTTTAGTAAGTTTTAATTTAGCTAAATTTACTCTATTAACTAAACAAAAATAACAAGAATAGTTAAAGCTTGCTGGTTTGTATGTTAGACAAAATGTTACAACTTTTGGCCAATTTGCAATAATTGTTGAAACTTTTGTAAAGAACTATATATATTTGTTGTTAATTAACAAATTAATTTTAGTTTCTGAATATAATTGAATAGGTTCTAAAATTATATTTAGATAACTATAAAAAGTTTGTCTAGCCTTTTGTTTAGTTATACTAGAGGTTAATATTATTATTATCAAATAACCTAATAATTGCTTTGCATCTTGCTTATTTCTGCACCAAGTAAGTATATTTCTAAGTGACAAATATATTGAATCAAGCTAACTTTTACCCAATATATCACAATTGATAGTATCAGAATACAAAATAATTGACAAAATTTTTGAGTCAGAAGGTAAAGTATTCTAAGTAGTTTTCTATCATATTCTATTATTTTGCTCTTTATAAATATTTTAATAAATTATATTAAATATATATTTATCTTAGTAGTTTTATATAATTCTTCATATTCAAGAATAAAATTTTCTGATATATTAGAAACTTCTAATATTTTTTTAATACAACTAATTAATAGCATATAGTATAAAAAATACTTAGTATTATTATGAACTAATACTTCAATTTTTATATATGACAAGTTAGATTTTATATTATTTATATAAGATTTTATTGCTTAATATTAGTTGGCAATAGAGATGTAAAATGATTGGAATTTTATTAAAAAATAAAATAATGCATTTCTAGCTATATTACTTAGCTTATATTTTGTAACCAAAAGCATTAAATTAGCATAAGCTTTATTAAAAAATTCATTATTTTTTTGGCTAAAATCATCATTTGAATTATTTTGTATATCTTCAGAAATTTTTTCATTTAAAGAAAAATTATTAGCAATATTCTTATACTTATGTAAAGTATTTTTAAATTCATTAAGAATATTAGCATTAAAATCAACTTCAAAATTAATTAAAGTATTAGTTTTGTTAGCTAACTTAAAAGACATATCTTCCAAATTATCAAGTGTAATATTCTTATTAGAAAAATTAGAAGAACTTGCATTATTTTTAGAAAATTTCAAAATATTTTGAAAATTAATATTTTCAAATGAAATTTTTTTAGCAAAAAAAGTATTGACAAATCATTTTTCTTCAAAATTAAAAAGATCAGTTTGGGATGCTTCAATAATATTTAAATAATTGTAAATATTTTTAAAAAATTGCTGAACATGCAATCATTATTATTAACTTTATGAATACACTTAGTTATATGCTTACTCAACCCATTTTTAGTAACAAAGATATAAGAGCAACAAGTATATGTAAAGCTCAATATTTTTATATTTATAAAGAATTAGAAAAATGTTTTTAAATTTTAATTAGATTTTAAAATTTTTAAATATTTTCAAATATATGTAATATATTGTAAAATGCTTTGATATTTTTTAAAATTAAGAAATTACATCTTATTTATATAAAATAATTTTTTTTATCAATATATTAAAAGTATTCAATTAGTTCTTTAATTATTTTAATTTAATTTTGTTTATTTAAAATTTTATTAATTTTTTTGTTTATTCTCAAATTAATTTTTATTAATTTTTATTATTTTAACTATTTTTCAAATAAATTAATTAACTTTGCATAATATTAATATATGTACAGATATGTAGAAATATTAAAATTTTTCCAATCTTGGTCTTATTTCTTCTTATCTAGTTTACAATAGTATTGACCATGTTAAAACAATTACATCTTTATTATAGTGAATTTATTATGATCTATTTATTTCATACATATACTCAAAAGTCCTTAAATATACTTTATAATCTACTTGAACCACTAATCTAAAACTTTAAACAACTAATTCATTACAAAAACAATGCTCTGTTTTAGCATATATAGCAATACTCTTTAGGTTGCTTTCTCACAAACTGAGTTATCTTATATACTATCTATAGCAGAATTATTTTATGTTATAGCAAACATTTATATTAATCCTTTAAAATTTATTTTGATTACTAATAATCATCTATTTCCATTTTATTCTTTTAAACAACACTTTAAAATTTTAGATTACTAGTTTACTTTAGATAATAGACAATCTAAACAAACAAAACTAATTATAACTGAATTCTCTCAACTTATCCAAATTGCAAAAACAAAATGTATAACTGATTCACATGCCCGATATATTATTAATATAGTTATTATCCCTACTATCAAATATTACTTATATAATATTGTTATTAACTAATCTACTTGCAACAAAATTTTTACTTAACACATTGGTCTTGTTAAGCTTAAAGCTAAACTTTGCTGTATAATACTATTCAGTACTCTATTTTACCTTTAAATTATAATATTAAAATATCTGGGATATTCAACTACAATACCACATTTCCAATCTTTTCAAACAGTTTAACAATTTTAACCTACTAAGCATATTAACTCATATATATATTCAAAAACAACCTCTGGTCTTCTATTAATATTTTTCTTCATCCTAAGCCAACTATTGATGGATCCAATTAATTAACTATAAATTTTAAAATAATACAACTTATTAAATATATAAGTTGGCCTTTTTTAACTAGCCCAATCAACAATATCCCATACACCCTAAATGGTAGAACTATATCTTTTGAATCTCTTCTTTCTTCTCATCCAAATTACCAAATTTTCAAAAAACAACTCAGACACCATAAATTTCTTTTTTTGGACCAACTTACTACTTATGACAACTCATGTCTTTTGTATTGGCAACATATTTTATCTAGATTTAACAAAATTTCAAAAGATGTTATATTACAATGGTTTACTATCCTTAAGGAGATTACTATAAGTTACTCTTACCAATACACTCTATATGACTATTATAATCTACCTTCTATAAACTACTTTTGCAACTCTACTGGGCACTTTACCTTTAATACTAAACCTTGGCTACTTACTGTTCTTGATAACCAAATAATTATTAACAAGACCAGAAGGCATAATATACCTACTGGCCTTACTCTCATTAACTATTGGCACTACTCATTTCAGTCTTAGTTCTCTAATCTTTATCTTACTTCTCTTTTTACTACCATATTATGTACTAGATGTCATCTTAATTCAAATACAATTGCTAACAAATATACTATCTTTATTTCTACTAACTTGGCTACTAAACTTTTTGTCACATCAATCTTAATAAAACTTTCAACCTTCATACAAACTTTTTTGATATTGTATACTCTGTTGCTTTTCAACATCCTTTATATATTCTACCTTCTTCTTCACTTACAATTAATTTTCAATAATTACCTCTTATTTTTGAAACATGCCAACTTGTTAATAATCTTTAGACTATCACTAACTCAAATTACAATCTATCATCTATTTCATTTTACACTGATAGTTCTTTTATTGATCTTGGTACCTTACAATACTCTATGAATATAAGTTGGATTCAAGTTAATAACTCCACAACTATTAACTCATTTCAGATACAAGTTAAACTATAACTATGCTTTTTCAAAGCTAAAATTCTTGCTATTCTCTCAGCAATTATTACTGCTCTTAAACATTGCTCTGTTCACATATTTACTAACTCACAATCAGTAATCTTCAAATATCATAATATCTGCAAATTCATATCTACTCTTTCTCATACTCATACTCTATATTTCTTTATTTGGTAAACACTTATCAACTTTATCATGTCTTATAAAATTCAACTTATTTTTTACAAAGTTACTGTACACTAAGATGATCCATTTAGCAACCTTGCTGATCAACTTGCTCCTAATTACCAAATATTATCTTATTTAACATTTTTAACTAATAACCCTTATAACCTTACTATACTTCTTTTATTGATAAATTTCCTATTAAAATTCCTATTTGCACTTTATTTGAACTATATGCCAAGCCTACATTATAATATTTTGAATATCTCAACATCATTTTCAACAATGGTCTATTATTGCATCTAATATTAACTGGAAAGCTATATGGTTTTATATTAACAATAATCAAAAAATTTCTAACTTTGCTTATAGCTTTTACTCATCTATTCTGAAAATTTTTCAAGTTAAAATCCTTACAGATGAACTTCCTATTCTTTATATTTTTTATAAATGTAAAATTATTCATTTTCTTCTTCTTGTCATTAATGCAACCAAACTAGTTCTTTACTTCATTGAGTTATCCACCTATCAATCCAAACAATTTATTACTTAATCTCTAATTCTCTTAATAGCATTTTAAATACAACTAATCTTGATATGTTTGCCAAACTTGTTTTTGATTTATATACTAATACTTTTACACTTAACTGTTTCAAACTATATAACTCTTTATATATACCTTTTCTTGTTTCTATCCTATCTGGTTTAGTTCCTATTGATTATATTTTTACTATCCAAAATGTTTCTATTTCAATACTACAAATTATTACTAAAATTGATTTTTAGACTATCTAATGGATTAAATACTATACTCCTTTCTCCTTTATTATTACACAAATCTAAATCTAGGTGAGACTTGGCTACTCTTGTAGGTTTAGATCACAGATTATATGTTTAAGTCTTTATTCTTCATATGTAATTTAAAAGCAAGCTTTCTTTATAAAAACTTCAATTGAATTTTAATAAAATTAATGACATGGCCTCATCATTAATATTAAAAAAAATATATATAAATAAATATTAAAATTTATTTTATATATATTAAATAAATGCATTAAATAAGTTTATATTGATATTTCTATTTTTAAAATTATGCAGTAAATTAAAAAAATATTACATTTTTTGAAAATTAATTACTAAAATAGTTAATATCAATATATAGATCACAGATTAACAATTACATAGATAATTATTTAAGATTGTTTATATTTTTATTAGATTATATTGACCAATTCACAATTATTTAGAACTCATCAAATATCTTTGTATAACTGTGCAAAATTAATAAAATCTTTAATAAACTTTGCAATTTTTTAAATATTTTAGAATACTTAAACCTATTAAAGATTTGAAAGCTTTTTAACCAACTGTTATTTGCTTTCAACTAACTTTTCTTTTAAAATATTTTTTATTTTACCTTTTTTCTTTATTTTGTTTTTGTTTGCTTTAAATTTATTTACATTTTTTTAAGTTTTATTTTTTTGATATTATAAGATAAGTAATTTTTAATATTATTAGAAATAGAGCTATTTTTATTTATAATAACTAAATTTATATACAAATATTAGAAAATGTTCTCAGATATGCTTGCAGGTTCTAAGAAAATTTTCAAGTAAAATAAATTCAAGAAGTTTAAAAAAAAGACTCAAAAAACCTTACCAGAAAGATTAAAAAGTTTTGTAGATCAATTATTAGAATTGGAGTTGAAAAGTTATAACCTTTTATGCTTATTAGAATCTGCACCTTTAACTAAAGGTATTTAAGATTTTTAATTTTTAATAATTTTGCAATAATTTACAAATTATTAAGATTTATTAAGATATTGTAATATAATAGTTGTTAAATTATTAAATTAGAATTGCATTTGTATGTTTGCTATTTTTTTTAAATATTGTGCAATATTTCAAAATATTTTAATAATATTTAAAAATAATTTATATAATTTAAAAAATATTAGCTTATTTTGATTTTTATTTTTTTAAATTATTTAAATATTTGTACAATATTGTAAATAACTTTAAAATAATTATTTATATTTCAAATCTTTAATTAATTTAAGAATTTTTAATTATTTTTTATAACAGAAAGAAGTCTTGTTAAAATTCTTGAAAATTAAGAAGAAATTTTGTATTGTATTAAGCAACTTTTCTCTTAAGTCTAATAAGTAAATAACTATATTAAAGAATTAGAGAAAAGGTTGAATAATAAATTTAATACAATGAATGAAAAAACTTTTTATAAACTAATTAATTAATATTTATTTTAATTTTAGTTTAAGTTTATAATTTATTCTAATATATTTTTTATAATAGCAAATTATAAAAAAAGCTTCTAAAAATTTGATAAAAAAAGTAATATATCCTAAAGAAAAAATATTTAAGTCAGCTGTAGAGTATTTTCTTAGGGTGAATTATTCTGAATTTATTTCAAGAAAGTTAAAGAAACAGTAAAATACTTACTATAAGAAGAATTTTTATAGACCAGTAAAAAATATTCCAAAATTTTTATAAATATGTTGAAGCATCAGTATGCAAATAAAAAGGTCGATTAAAGTCAGGATGTTATAAGATAGGGTTTGAGATAAGGTAATTTTTGAGAGTGTCAAAGACTTGTTGATGTTTTTCTGTCCACAGATAAGGTTTATATATCTTTAGTGCTGGTTCAAAGATTTGGCAATTTTGGAAAATCCTTCTATAAATCACTAGTAATAAGAGGCAATTTCTAAAAATCCTCTTAGTTATCTAAGATTAGTAGGCTCTAGAAAGTTTTTAATTTTGTCTACCAATATTTCATCTGTTTTAATTCCATTTTTTCCAATGACATGTCCTAGAAACTTGATGTTATTTAAGAAGAAATAACATTTTGCCAAGTTTAATTTTAAGTTGTCTTTTTTTAGAACATTTATAACTTTTTGAATATAGTCAAAATATTCTTGGAAGGTTTTGGATTAAATGATAATCTTATCTAGGTATACTACTACAAATTTGTTGATAAAGGGTAAAGGATTTTATTCATTAATCTTTGGAAGGTTGCAGATGCATTGGTGAGTCCAAAAGGCATGACATTGAACTCATATGTTCTCCATTTTGTAATTAAAGCAGTCTTCTTTTTATCATCTTCTTTTATAGCAACTTGCTAATATCCACTGGCTAAATCTAAGCTAGTAAACCAAGAGGCTCCATTAAATGAATTTAAAATTTCTTGAATGATTGCTAGTAAGTATACATCTTTTTCTGTAATAGCATTGAGTTTTCTATAATCAATGCAAAGTCTCTTTCAGCCATCCTTCTTTGGCACAAGTATAACAGAAAAAGACCAGAATCTAAAGGATTCTCTAATAATTTCTTTTTCTAATATTGCTTGAATTTCTTTTTGCAGAAAGTCTTGTTCATCAGAAAGGTATTGATAGGCTCTTTATTTAATAAGGTTGTAGCTATTTGTATTAATTTCATAACAAATAATATTGGTTTGTTCTAATTCTTTGAACTGTCCATCTTCTAAGGTATTTTCTGAGAAAATATCAATATTTTCTATTAAGAGTTGTTCAGCTTGAATATGTTGTTCTTTGGTAAGTTTCAGATTCACATTTAGATTTGGGTTGTCAACTAAATAGATCTTTTCTTCTAACAGTTTAGTTAAATAGAAAGCAGGAGTAGCTTCTATTTCTGACCAGAGATTGTAATACATTTCATTGATTACAGAAGGCCATTCTTCTAAATGATAGGTTTTTATTTCTTTTCCTTTATCTATTTCATCAATCTATTGATCTTCTTCATTCTCATTTACTTCTTCTAAGATAGGGTAAAAATTGGTAATATAAGTAGTATTGGTAGTGGCTTTTTTTTCTAAGTATCAAATATTTAAAGTATTGTTTTCAAAGTCTAATTTGGCTCTTGACTTGTTGAACCAATCTGTTTCAAGAAGAAAAGTTCAATTTATAAATTCAATTACTTGGAGATTAATAGAAATAATTATATCTTGGATAGTAATCTTTATATCAGGGATAATTCCTAAAGCTTTGTATGATTCCTATTGGCAGTAACCACAATAGTTTTGGAGGGTTTTTGGATTTGAAGTCCTAATTTTCTTATGAGCTTGGCTGTAATAATGCTTACAGCTGCTCCTGAATCAAAGATAACAACAACAAGGTTTCCTTTAATTCAAATATGACATCTCATTACTGTAGTCTTTTTAGAGTAATCAGTTTTAGCTTGATTTGCTTCAGTAATAGGTTCTTTTTTTTTTGCAAATTTTCACAAGATTTTTACAATGTGCAGTGAGTTGTAACCATTGTTCAATAGTGGCAAAGGATTTCATATTTAGGATGTTAGTAGAGATATTATAGGGTTTAATTTGTTCAATCACAGAGAGGTAAGTTTTGAATTTTGATTTTGGTTTGGTTTCTTTTGTAACAGGTATATCGATAGGGATTTCTACAAGAATTTCATTCATTTGAGTATTAGGTTCATCTGGCATGACAGTTCTATTTCTAAATTTAAATTCTTTTTGGGATTCAGAGTTTTTGTTTGAAAACTTGGTCTGTTTTTTGTTAGTAGAATAGGGTTGATTTCTTGGTGTTCTGGTAATGTATACTTTATTAACATCATTATCCTCTATTTCAATATAGTTGATATTTTTTCTTTTATTATCCTGAGTCATTTGCTTGTATTGACTCATTGTAGGTTGCTTTTCAGCTAAACAATCTTGAGCATAGTGTCCCTTTTCTTTATAGTTGTAGCAGGTAATAAAAAATCTCTAATACTGATTTCTGAATTGAAATTGGGTCCTAGGTTGGTATTGATTTCTGGGTTGAAACTAGGTTCTGGGTTAAAATTGTTATTAAATTTTTGGTGTAGGTTCAGTAAATGCTGATGTAATAGTTACATAGTTAAGAATCATTGTTGCATTTGTTTGATTAGGTTATTAATATTTTTTCTTAAACTTCTGTTAACAGCAGCTAAACTAGATTTACTTTGAGTAACAAAATCTTTTCCTTATTCAAATCTTTTTGCATATCTTAAAGCATCAACTACAGTGTTAAAATTATACATAAGAATAACAGAAAGGGTTTTTGGACAGAGTTCCTTATTAAAATGATATAACTTTTAGGTATCAATTAGATTATTATTGGTTTGTATTTGTTTAATAACTCTGTTGTATTGGCTATAGTAGGTTTCAACTGGTTTAGTAGAGAGTTGTTTTAATTTATCTAGATCTCTAATCCATTTATTTTTCCAATCTTGGTTACAGAATTGTGCAATAAAAGTAGCTTTTGTAGTATTCCAATCAGCTGTAACATTAGCTATAACAACATGTGTAGGATAATAAACTTGTTGCTATTTATCAGCATTTTCTCTAAGGAAAACTGGCATGATTTTTCTTTGTTTAGCAAAACTCCAGTTATTAGCAGTTAAAGCTTTTTCAAAGTTATCAATCCACATTAAAGCATCTTGGGTTCCATCTCCATGGAAAGATTCAATGCAAACAACATTCTCACCTTTCTTATTTTTTTTTAGATAGTTAAGAATATTAGCTGCATTAGTTATGATATTTTGGATTTATTGATTAGATAAAGGATTAAATATATAGTATTGGGGATTAAAAAGTATTTCAAAAGAGTCATTATAATCTTCAAAATCAAGATGATAAGAAGATTCTAAATCTTTTTCTCTTAATATAAAAGAGTTCTTTTGATAACAGTTAGTATAGACAGCTAAAGATACTATATTTTTAATATTATTAAGAATATTTTTAGAGGAACTAGAATATCTAAAACTAAAAATAAGTTTAAAGATAGTGTTTTTTAATTGAGATAGATTGAGTTGAATGTATATTTGTTTAATATGATTGAAATATTCTATAGATTTGACAAAGAAGTTACAGACAGAATATTGTCTAATGTATTAGAAATAAAAGTTTTGAAAATCAGAAGGTATAGTTATAGTTATAGAATAACAAATTTTACAAGAATTGTCTGGTTTAGTGATAGGTAGCTAAGTGGTATGTTCTTGGATATATAAGAATACTTTTAATAAGTATCCTTCAAAGTTAAATTACATGTACTATTAATTTAGAAGCTGTTTGTCACAATGCAAATACTTATACTTTTATTTTTAAATTCTAATTTTTAGAAATTGATGAATATTTCTTTAATTTATTATAATAATAGGCTTTGTCACTTAAGAGAATGTTGTAGAGAGAGTCCTTCTGGTCCTAAAAGAGGTTAAAATACTAAAATTGATTTAGTAGTTGCTGAGATATAAACGTTTGAAGTTGGTGTAATGATAGTTGAAATGTTTCTTCAAGAAGGGTTTCTTGCAATTTCTTTGTAGATCAAAAATATCATCACTATTTTGACATTGAATAGCGGGTTCTGCAGAGATTTTCTATTAAGATACACTTAGTAGAAAAGATGCAGTAGGTTTTCAAGTATATACTCTTCAATTTTAGGTCAAACAGATCAATATTAACAGAGTTTTCATATAACTAACTAAAATCAATTATCTATGATAAATTGAGAACTTATCTCATAGTCATCACCAAAATGTTAATCTGTAGTTTTTCCTTTAATTACAATAATAACAAAAGTTGCTCAACTATAGTATGATGACTATAACTTAATAGATTTTATACAAAAGTTTACACAAGACTTAACAAAATATAGAGTGATTTGGAATTTTAAAATAGAAGCAACAATAGATAGTATATAAAGATATTAAATATTGCATTCAGTTTATTAACTATTATATGTATGAAGACACTTCTTATTAAAGTGTATAGAGACACTTAACTTTCTTGAAAGGTCAGAAAGTAGTGCTTTTATAAATATTTTATATATATAAATTATTACAATAAAGACTACTCTATTGCTAATAAATACTATTTATAATAAAAAGAACTAATAGATATAATAGATATAATATATATAATAGATATATTAAAATTAATAGATATAATAAAACTAATAGATCTGATAGAAATGATAGATTTAATAGAAATGATAGATCTACTAGAAATAATAGAAATATTAAAAATGATAGATTTCCAACACAGTAATTTGAGCCAATCAGAATTAAGTCACATGTATTATAATTAGTACTTTTTATTAAAATCATCCTGATCTCATGATCCTATAATTAGAATCATATGATCTTGTGCTCATTAGAATCATTTTAGTGTGCTAAATCCAATAGTGGTTGTTTTATCCAAATTGGTTTGTATATCAAAAGTTATAGTCAAAAATGTGTAAAACTCTTAATATTAGCACTATGTAATATATGAACAATATTACAGTGATGGCATTTTGTCAATCAGTTGGAATAGAATACCTGTAACTATAGTCATACCAGCATGACTGGCAGGTCTGTGGCATCTGTGTGACCTATTACATAGAGAAATACAAACCAGTACAAGGTGATAAAACCTAAAATAAGTCTTCAAACTATATAAATCTATAAAACTAGGAAGTCAGAGCCTACTTGAAAATTATGAGCAAAGAAGTAATACAGATCTTTAATGATACTACTGTAAAGGCTAGACTAGGAAATAGATACCAATGTGAAAGATTTGAGTAGACAAGAACCTCAGATAAGAGGTATCACCAACCAGACTACTGGATTTCAGATCAAAGAAAAAAGATATTGGACCAGCCTTAATATACCAAAAGGACAGATTACAGTTCTTCTAGCTATCTGAATTGGAAGTCTTAGTTCAAAGCAGAAGTATACTAAAAATACTAAAGATATGCTATGAAGTTAGTACTGAGGTCTGGGTGAACTCTGTAAGAGTAGCCTGTATTAGTATTCTAAAAATAGATAGATAGTTAACAATAAGAGGCCTCTTGTATCTTACTAGCAGGTGACATACTCTGAAATGTATAATGGCCTAGAAACTAGTACAAAAAGGGTAGATAACCATACTGCTCAGACAGTATACTGGTTAGGTATATATAAAGGTAAAGTTAAGAATTTCAATATGACAGATTAGATGATCAGAGGGTTTAAATGAATATTCTTCTAGGTATAGCATCTAGTATAAAACCTTAGAGTGAACTACTTAAATAGGCAACCAAAAGTTGCATGTATGATTAGCTGTACTCTCATCTCTGTAAAAATAATTGTAATAGCTAATCTGATATAAAATCAATAAAGTATCGACACAAGTATGACTTTAATAAAAAAAAAAAAAACACAAACTAAACAAAACATAATTTAATACAAAACGAAACACAAATTAATACAAAATAATATAAAATATAAACAAAACAAAAAAACATAGACAAAAAATACAAACCAATATAAAAATATAAACTAAACAAAAAAACAAAATAAAAATAAATATAAAATAAATAAAACTATAAAACAAAAAATTATAACAAAAAAGATAATAAAAAAACCCCAAAAAATTGCAAAATAAACCTACAAAAAAAGCAAAACAAAAAATACAAAACAAAAAATATAACAAAAAATACAAAATACAAAAAACAAAAAAGTTACAACAAAAAAATAAAAAATTATTTAAAATAAAAAAATAATTAAACAAATCAACTAAAAAAATTAATTTTAAATTATTTAAACTTAAAGATATTTAAATAAATTTAAATTTATTTAAATTTAATTTAAATATAATATATTTAATTTAAATTTATTTAAATTTAATTTAAATATAATATATTTAATTTAAATTTATTTAAATTATTTAAAGTTAAATAAATTAAATTAAATTTATTTATATTGAATTTAAATTTAAGAAATTTAATTTATATTTATTTCATTTTAATTTAAGTTAAATTAAATTTAATTTAGATTTATTTAAATTTAAATAAATTTAATCTATATTTATTTAATTCTAAATAATTTCAATTTAAGTTTATTTAAATTTAATTTAGATTTAATTAAATCTAAATTAAATTATTTAAATTATTTGAATTTAAGTAAATCTATATTAAATTTATTTAAACTTAAATTCGAGTTTATTAAAATTTATTTATATTTAATTGATATTTAAATCTAATTTAAATTTACTTAAATTCAAGTTAAACTTATTTAAATTTAAATAAATTTAATATAAATTAAAATATGCTTAAATTAGTTTTATTTAAATCTAATTTAAGTTTAAATAAATTTAATTTAAATTTATTCATAAATATTAAAATAAATTAAAAGATAGCTATTAAACTATTATTTAGGCTTAAAAATTAGAAATCTTAAGACCTAGCTTTAAAGTATAGTTAAAGCTTAAATGCCAAAAAACTATAAATTAAATAAATAGCTAAAAAATTTAAGATTTAAAACACTTAAAATTTGGTTTCAGAGCATTGCATAGGCCTGAGATTTTAAATACTTATAATTTAGCTCTAAAGTATAATTCATGCTTAAAGGCTAGAAAACTATAAATAATTACCTAATTTGAGATTAAAAGCATTTAGGACCTAGCCCCGGAACAACGCCCGGGCCTGAGACCTAGTTATGTATAATGCGGCCAAAATTTTGTCTATGACAGCCGTTGGCCAATCAAAATTGAGGTTCAACCGCGCGGCACGTAGATTCAATGAATCCCGCGCGGGATTTTTTGAAAAGCTGCGATTTGCCCATCTCTACCTACGACCCAGACTTTGCTAAAGATGGTCAAAGTCCACAACTAGTCCGGGATTTATTGATTTAATATGATTTGAGAAATGATGTAATTTATAAATGACTGTTCAAATATTTCGAGTTGGATTTTATTTTTTATTTGGCTGATGCTAATGTGCTGTAATTGCTTTGTGTTGCACTTTCTTTGTGATATTTTTTAGTTGTGTTTGAGGTCCAAGCGATAAATTATATAATTCAAGCAATAATATTAATTGTATCATTAAAGTTCTTTCGTATTAAAAAAAACAAACTTTTGATAATAAAATTCAGCTATATTAGAAAAAAAATACTTTAATGCTTTAAAGGAAAAAATATCGCATAATAAAAAATGCGTAATACAAATAAATAACAAAAGATCCACATATGTAGTTAATAAAAATGCGCAATGCAAATAAATAAAATGCGCAATACAAATAAATAAAATGCGCAATACAAATAAAAAATTGCGCAATACAGATAAAAAAATGCGCAATATAAATAAAAGTTCTTCAGTCACACCAAAGTAAATTATGTTACCCAATATTTAAATTTTGGATTCTAAGTCGTTGGGATTTTTAAGTCCAGTTAAACGCGCAAGAAGGTGAAACGTTCTATTTTTAAAAATTAATAATAAAAAAATGTTGTATTTATCGATAAAGTTAAACAATCGAAAGTTTTATTTATTTATTTATTTTGCATTAATTAATTTGACATACGTATGGGTTCTAAATTTTTATTAAGTTTTAACCGTCGATGTTACACAATTGCTCCTTCACCCAAGTAGCTGCATAACGCAGTTGCACAAAACCAGGAACGGGAAACCATATTCTTCATTGCAATCCATTCCTAGTATAAGAAGTCGATTGTACCTGCAATCTGAATATTTGTTTGAATTACAGTGGCCGAGCAGAAAAATCTGTTGATGAAGTCAATGTCTGACTGCTATATAGTTGGTTAGCTAACGTCACTCGGTTCCAATGAATCCAATCCAAAATTTTGGGGCCCTGCAAAAACATATGAAACATAATTTAGCGTATTTAGAAATGATCGACAAATTCATCAGTGATTATCATTTTATCAGCTCGACAAAAAATTCGATGAAAAAAATGAAAATTACCAAATATTTAGCATTGAGACCTTTAAATTTATATTGGGTCTCTAATTTTTGTGCCTAAAAAACTTATTTTTACTATTGTTTGTTATTGCATCTTCGATTTTACAGATGTATGCGCTCATTTATGTTTTTTTTTTAAAAAAAATATTGAATGATGAATAAGTCACACGGACCAATCAATTCCAAAGATTTTGCGTATAGAGGCATTTGATCCTGGTGCCTACCTTTTAAAGTATTTTTTGGGTGCTACACAAAGTCACAATGACAGAATATTCAATCATATGCTGAGAATTGTACACGCATATTACTTGCCTGTAAACCATACACTACGTTGTATGTTGTACAAACTCCGTTCCTGGTAAAATTATTTTAAAATGCCAAATCATTCTACTAGTACATGTTATGATTATAATCCAGCACCAGCTTTTATTATAATAAAATGGTGCTGGATAGGCATTTTTACATTCTGTGCTAGTTTATGTCGATCATATGGTGCAGTCATCTTATCACAGTTGTACAATAAGATAGCTGTGCAACGTTGTCACGCAAAACCAGGAACGGAAGACGTAAAGAGTATTGGTATTGCATATTATAAATACAGTATATAGGTTGTTGCACTATTGGCATATGTAGTGATGTGTTATATATACAGTACACTATGTACTGTATGCAGCAGAATTTTTGAAAGACTGTGCATTAAGACTTTTAGAATCCAGATTAGTTAGTATAATTGTGACTAGTATAATTCTGGTCAGGTTGCATAATGTTGCAAGCTGCACAGTAGCTCATTCCTAACTGTAGATAATGTATGCAAAATTTTTTTAAGGTAGTTAGTATGTGATATATAATGGCACAGATTGTCAAAAGACAAATAAATTTTTAGGATCATATATAACATAGAGACATTTCACTCATCATAAAATGATGCATTCTGTTCCTAATATAAGTAAAAACAAGATATAGCTTGACATTGTTATATTTTGTCAAATCCAATTTGAACAAGTTAACTTTTTTTTATAGAAATCATGCAAAGTCAAAACCTATAAGATTAGAAATAAAACAATTAGAAAACAAGGCATAATTTTAAACCTGAAATGCATGCACACAGTTTGTATAAGCTATATTAAACTGGTTGCATTTTATTCATCATATATTAAGCAAATCTTACATTCTTTTTAGTATTGTTCAGAGTTTTACACAAAGTCACAAGGATTGATCATCCAATCAAGTCCAAGATTTTGCACATTGACATCTGAATTGCTTATAAACCACTGGAATAAAGTAAATCATTATAATGACAAGCACAACTCCAAATTATAAAAATGAAATAAGATAGATGAAAGACATAAAATAGTAAAAATGCTGTATAACAAAATTGATAATACAGATAAAATCTTGTGTAAAATAGGTAATAATCTGACAATCAAAAAGTTATAACAATAAATAATAAAAGCCTATGTTCAAATTAATAACTAAATAAGATAGTCTAAATACTTAAAATACAGGTATGATATCAATACAAAAAATTTATATAATACACAAATTCAAAAATCATAAGATAAAGTCACAAGAATTAATCATCCAATCAGATTCAAGATTTTGTACATCCATATCTGAATTACCTATAAACTATACACTATATTGTATATTGTACAAACTCTATTTCTGGTAAAACTATCTGATCAGTTGTTTGATTAGAAAATCATATTATGGATATATTTGATATTAAAACTTTATTAATGCAAAATTAGAATTTTGTTGCTATAATTACTATCAATCATTATTATTTAGAGATAAAAGCACCTATGAACATACAAAAAAGTTAATTTTTATAATAATTATAATATATATATTTAGTAATTCATTGTTTTTGGATTTATAAAAATTTATTTATAATAAAATATTAAATTAGATTTATAAGATTTAACTAATAGTATAAGCAATAGTAAAATAAAAAAAATTCATATATATAATAATAATGTGAAAAAATTCAATTAATAAAAAATATTAATAGAAATTGTAATATATAATTATTAATGTATAATAATATAAATATTGCTTTTGTCTTTGCATAAAAATATAAATGTTAATTATTAAACATATTTATATAAGCCTAATTAATTTGCTAATATAAATTGTTATTGTTAAGAGCAAAATGGGTACCAAAGTTGCTCTAACCTAGTGCTGTCTTGATCCATATTCCCTTATAGCAAGAATGTCTCTGAAACAAGCAAACTATTATGCATTGATTTTATCTTGAGAAACTTGAAAGCCATGCTGCCCAACTAAAGCAATATTGTAATAATGCAAAATTAGGAACTATAGCTATTTGTTAAAGTAGATCTGCCAGATTGAACTAATTGTTTATGCTATAAAAGGTCATTCAAGCTTTTAATTACAATAACAGATCTGAAATTATTGAGTTCAATATGAAAATTTTAATCTTAAGCCCTTATGTCATCTTTTTTTGTAAAGTATCATTCTTGTATATAAGTATATAATATTTTTTTGTAAGTTAGAAAAGAAAGAAGCAAGTAAAATAGTCATCATTATAATATTCATAATAGTAATAAAAACTATCTTAATAATAAACTAAAACATTGCACTTATATCTTAGTTTTACCAAATCATTCTGCCTTTTCTATAATGTAATGTTTTATAATGTTTAGTATTTTTAAGTAACAATCTGTTGCATTTTTCTTGATTATGCATTTTATGAATCTAATTTTTCTCTAAAAATAGATATAAAACTCCTTGTAAAATATATTATTTTTTATATAATTTATTTTTAATATACTAAAACTATTTATAATAATAATTTTTTAATTTTTTTAATATATTATAAATAGTATAATTATTATTTTAGCTTGGTTTAAAGTTTAAATAAGTATTTAAATTATAATTTTTTATAAAAATAATAAATAAAAATATTAATATAATATGTATTAATAAATAAAAAAAATGTACTTATAATTGTAATTTTTTATTTATTAAATATATTATTTTTTAAAATATAGTTTTTATATTTTAGTAGTTAAGCTTTTATATTTTTATAATTAAATTTAATAGCTTAAGTTTATTTTAAACAACATTTAAGAATTTTATTTATTGTAATTTAACAAAATATTATATTTAAATATAAAATTTTATAAATAAAACTATAACTAAATAAATTTTTTTTTAAAAAAAGATAATTTTATAAAATGTAAACATTATATATAATAAAAAGTTTTATTATATAAAAAGATATACAAATAAGTCTTCTAAAAACAAATTAGTATTAATATTTATATATTAAATTTGTAGAATACTTAATTAAAAAAATAATATTAAAATAATATAAACTAAAATAGTAAAAAAAATAAAAATATAGAGATAAAGTCCTGTAGCTTAGTGGTTTAGATGCCCTCTCTCTACAGACAAGGTCAACAGTTCAATTCTAGCTAAAGTCAAAAACTCTGTAATCTATAGAAGCATATGAATATATATAAAACTCTGTAGCTAAGTTTATGTAAATAGAAGATTAGTATATAAGGAAGTTCTTAAAAAGAAGTTTTTCTAATATGAAGAGTTGATGCTTGATGTGAAAGAAGTAGTAAATATACCAGAAATAAAAAGAAGGCACACTAGTGGATGATATAGTGAACATAAAAGAAAGCTACAAAAAAAAAATAAACTTACTAAAATTTAAACACTTCTAGTATTAAAACCAGTTTAGTAAATATAAGATATACTAAATTAGATCTAAGAGGTAATTTTGGTACCAGGCTTAGTAAGTCTATATTGAAGGTAAATTCGAAGACTATGAATACTTAGTAATATCCAATAAGGTGATACTTTAATATAAATAGAATTAGATAACTCTAACCTAATATGTCACTATAATAGTAATATAAATATTGCATATATATACAAACAAGTATTAAAAATTAGAAAGTTTAAATAGAAGATTTATAGACAGGTTTCAGGTATAGTAGCTAGTAGGTAACCTATAGACAGAACTCTTAATTAGATAATAACTAAAGTTATACATATAATTAATTGTAGCTTTATTAATAACTTTGTATATATAAATCTAATTATATATTACTAATAATGACATATAGGCAAGATTGTCATTTTATGATAAAAAAAAATAAAATAATCAAAATAAAAATACAAAAATGATCTATAATAAAAATTGGGTTCATTAAAAATAAAAGTATTTATGACATTATAAATTAATTAAAAATAAAAGATAATTATATATAAAAGTTATAGTTTATTTTATATATTTAAAGATATTAAATTAAAACTTTAATTATATATTTTTTTGATATTAAAGTAAGAACTTGCTCATATTTTTATTGGTAGATTTTAAAATTAGTAACTATATAAAGTTACTATATACAAAAATAATCCTATATAAATGTTATAACTAAGACTAATAATTGTAGTTAGAGTTAACAATTAAACTGCTAACTATATAACTAACTTAAATACAGATAAAAAGAAAACTACATTTAAGAGTAAAGCTCAAACAAATTAACTGACTTAAACCTACTAGAGTGATCAAAACTCATCTAAATTTGGATAGTTAAAATATAATTAAAAGAAATATTATATTTGATCTAGAGAATAGTTTATATATTAATTGTTCTAATAACATAACTGATAGATAAATATATGTTAAAATTTAAGTATACTTAATCAGATAGTTCATATATATATGAATATATATATATATGATGATTGTATTTAGTTTGTTTATTATAATTAGTTTGAGTTAGATGTTTAGAGAAAGGAGATTTAAAACCTTGTTGTTTTTTCCAATTTGAGAAGTTTATACAATATGGTTTCTAGAGTACTTCATGATATAGCTTATTAATTTTAAGAAGTATTTTAATAACAGTTTGTTATGCTAATTTGTAAAGAAAATTAAAATTTTGAATTATTTATATTAGAGATTTGGATATAAGTTTTTAAAAATAATATCAAAATAGAATAAGTTTTTATTGAACAGTATGTGATAAAAAGTTTATAATTATGAAGTTATAAATAAGTTCTTTTTACTAAAGTTTAGAAAGATTTAGATTGCTTTAACTAATGTATTTGAAAATGGTATCTTGTATAATATTAGTGAATAGTATGAAGTTAAAAAATGTTTGCCAGTATATTAGAGTGTTAGGTAGATTGCAATAGAAGCAGTTTGTATTATAGAAGGTATATGAAAATATTTTATGATAGAGAATGTATATATATAGTTTGTTTAGTAGAATTTTAATTTTAAAGAATTTGAGATAACTAAGTTTAAAGTTGTTTATATTATGTATTGGTTTTTGGTTATAGTTGATATATAGCCAGATGGTTCTTCTATCTATTTTTGAAATAAGTTGGTTCCATTCTTGGTTGCATTTTTGAGATGATCACATTGCCAAAATGTAGATTTTGCAAATATTTTTAATAAAATTTCTAGTAGAGCATTCTAAAAAATGTTGGTTCCAAAACAGCATATAGTATAGATTATAAATATTAGTGTAGTTGAGATATAGATCAAAAGAAATATTATGTTGTTTAGCAAGAGAGTTAACAAGATTGTTCAGATCATTGTCTGTATGAACTTACACTTTATAAAGTTGATCTAAAGATTGTAAGATTTGATGATATTTAATAAAGTTTACTATATAGGCTATGTATTGAATTTAAAAAGCTTATTAGAATTAGAAAGTTTAGTATAAATGTTAAAGTATTTAGTAATAATAGATTAGAAATCTGTAAAGATGTTGACTATTGTATTTCAGAATGTTGTAAAAATAACTAAGAGAATAGGCATCAGTTTTGCTTTGTAAGATAATAACTAAAAGTGTAATTTGGCAGAGAATTTGTAAATAATTTGGTTATTATTATTGATCTAAACCTAGTCAATACTAATTGTACATTAGTCAGTTTCAATATTGATTATTGAACTATCAATAAAAAGTTAAATTGTTGTTAAAAGCTATTAAGAATTAAATATTGTTCAAATATATTTGTTGCTTCATTAGTTTTAAATATTTCAAATATATAAGAGTTAGAAATTAAGATTGTTGGTACTAGAGAAATTAATAGTGGATGTTTAATAGCTGTTGAATAAATAAGGTCTATATAGTTGATATTGAAGCTTACTAAATTAAAGCTAACTCTTTCTAGAAATTGAAAAAAAATAATCACAGATACATTAATTATATTTAAATTTTGAATTCTGTTAGAGTTTAAATGACAGTCTAAGCAGAGTAATCATTGGGTTAGTAAAAGAAGATAGCCAGAGTTATTTATATCAATATTTGTTTGCTAGTATGTAATAGATATTTGGTTGGTACTTTTAAAATCTTTGCAGATTTTACTAATAATAATCTTATTATCAGTGTATATAAGTAATTAGGATTTGGATTTTTTAGAGATATGTTGTAAGATATATGCAAATAGATTATATTCTGATTGCTAATAGTATAGGAGAAGGACTCTGTAGCTATTGTGAACCATTACAGTGTCTTTTAAATAAGTGAATTATAATAGTTTTTGGTCTTTAGTAAGTGTAACAGTCATAATAAGAGATGTTTCTATTTAAGTAAAGTAGTATTACCAGCTATATAATGCATTTAAGATATAGAATGTTGAGATTTTTAATTTATTTTTTAAAGTTAATATATTGTAGATATTAGATAAAATTAATTCTAGTAATTAGAGATTGTATAATATAGTGTTTAGCCAGAATATGTAGAATTAGCTGTTATAGATATATTAAGTATGTTAGTAATTAAATAATATTAAAATATAAGATATTTTTATTTGGACCATTGATAATAGAAATGGAGTGTTAAAATATATTAATAGTTAACTATAAGTTGTTTTAAAGCTGTTGCAGCCTAATTTGTATTGAGATTTCTAGTAGATTAGGGTTACTGATTTATAGTAAAAAGTTAGTAATATAGTGTTAAAGTTGAATATTCTATATATTGTAAATATTATATAAGTATAAGTTAAGCATAGTACTATTGGAAATTGAATATACTAAATAAGATTTGCATTTAGTTACTGTTAAGTATTTGGCAAGAATATTTTTGCATGTAGAGTGAGGCATAATAATATTGCATAATTTATATTCAAGTATAGATATAATAACATTATTAATTATATAAATAATTTGTTTATTTGTAATTTTTTTGTATTAGCAATGTTTGTAAATTGAAGTGTTTCTTCTCAAATAATTTTGATTTGTTGAGTTGGTTTGTTATTAAGTATAAATAAACAATCTAAAAATTTAAATGATTGGCTGCAGGTATAGATTCTAGAATAGAGTTGATAAATTAAATATTAGATATAGATAAATTAGAAATAAAGACAGATTTGACAGCATTAATCTGAATATTGGCTATTAAATAGAAAGATAAAACAGTTTGTATAATTTATTCTAGCTCTAATTTTATTTTTGCTATTCAAAATATATTATTTATATAAGCTAATACAGATGTGGATGTATAAAAACTTTGAGATCTGAGTGATTGAAGTTGTGTTTTCCAGATTATAAATAGTAAGTAACCTTTATATTAAGATACAATTCTGTAAATAAGTAGATTATAATAAATGTGCCAGAATAGAGAAGTTATTGTTTCTCTCTAATCTATTTTATTTTTAACTATATATGGATTGGTTAGACCAAAGTTGGTAATTACTTTATTTTAATGATTTGTTATTAGATTAGTAAGTATATTAACTAGATTAAATAATATGTTAATATAAATAAGTGCTTTTTCAAACAAGTTAGATTAACTGAGTTATATGTTTTGCTTATATTTAGAGATATGAACTAAAGCTGTTTGGAGTTACAAGATACATTTTCAATTATATTGTTGAGAATATGAATAGATATAGCAGTACTATTGTCTAGTAAAGCAATGTAATTATAAAATAATAAGATTTTATATTTGGTAAATACTTAGTTTAAACAATTTGTAAGAAATTTTGTATATAGTTTTTTGCTATATTTAAGAAAGCTAATAAGTCTGGTGTTGATTAAGTTACAATCAAATATAGGTTTTTTGAAAATTAGAAAGATTTTACCCTCTTTTCATTATTTAAATATTTGGTTTATAATAATACATCTATTTAGTAAGGCTGTAATTGCTTAAAAAAAATATGTACTTGCATGTTTTAACATTTCATAACTAATGCCAGAAGAGCTGCAGGCTTTATTGTTTGAAAGATGAAAAAGTGTTTTAGATACTTTAGTAATAGTAAATTCTTTAAAAACAGTATTGTATCAATAGAAATTAATGTATGTTTTGTAATTATATTTTTCTTTTTAGTTAGATTTAAAGATTTGTTGATTAATATGTCTAAAGAATGTTTATTGATCAAAGTGTTATTGTATATGCTGTTTGATAACTTGGGAGTCAGTAATTACATTGTTGTTTGTTCTAATGTTATCAAATTTAACTGGGTTCTTGTAGTGTTTAAGTATGCTATTAATTATTAATTTTAGATTTAATTGAAGTTTAAAGCATTTTTTAATCATGTTATTATTAATTTGTTGTCTTATTTCTTTGATGTTTTCTATATTGTAAGCATGATAAATAGATTTTTATTTAGTTTTGGCAAGTACTAATCAGTTTTGCAATAAGTTATATTCGATTAATAAAGATAAAATATGAAGGTAATTAGATATATTTATTTTATTAATAAGATAGTTATATTGGTGTAATATAAAAGTAAAGTTTTTTATTAAATATTTGGCTTATTTAATAATATTGCCTAATTTTTTAAGATGTTGATATAAATATAATGTCTTTGTAAAAAGATATTTTGAAAGTTTCTGTAAATTTTTCATTTAAAATATGTTGTATAGCAGTAAAAATAACACTGTTTTGAATTTTGCCAAGATGATTCTAATAATTCTATAGTTGTATAATAAAAAGTGTTTTGTTATTATTAAAAATTAAGTTTACTTGGTCTGCAAATTATTGTTATTTGTCTTTATTTATATTTTTGTATAATAATGTTCTTCTATGAATTTTGATAGAAAGTTTGAATTTGCCTATATATATATAAGAAAAAGACTAGCAAGTTTTTAAAATTTTATAATCACATTGTATACTAGTATCAGAATCATTTATAATAAAGGAAATGAATAATTATATAATATACAATATTAAAAAAGTAAACATATAGGTTAAGAATTTTGTTAAAATTAATGTATCAAAGTAGTTTAGTAATTAGGTTTGTAAAAATAAAGATAATGCATTTGTTAGCAATTGTATTAGAATTAAAATAGTATTCTAAGCATATTATAATAGTAGAAGAATAAATAAAATAAAAATTAGAAAACTGAGACTAAAATGAGCAATATTAGTAATTAATAAGAATAAGGGCTATAGGATTATTATATTTTCCAATCTTACTAATAATGATTTGATTATTGAAAATAATAAGTAACTAGAATTTGGTTTTAGAAATAAAGAAACTAGTAGAATAGAAAAAGTAATTAATTGAAAGAAGTTAAAATAATTATATAAAGTATATAAATAAATATATTTTTTAATAATATTCTTAAAAGTAGTAAATATTAAGATATAACATCTTTGAAAAGTTTGTTTAATCTAAGAAAAATATATTATCAATATTATAAATATAGATTGTTATAAGCAGTAAGTTGGTTAAAAAAAAAGTTTGTAATATCTAAGTTATTTTTTAAAAATAGAATATTTAGTATAAGAAGAAAGAAAAATTTAAAAAAATAGTTTTATTATTTAAAGATAAAAGATAATATAAGTTGAACTAGTTAAAAATGTCTAGTTAATATACTTATTAAGCTATATTATTTTAAAGTTTGTAATTAAATAGTTGAAACTATAAATAATTAAATTAGGCATAAATAAATATTAATAAATGACCAAAATTTATTTTGTAATTGTTGAATTTAAATGCAAGTAGGTATTTTTAATAGATTTTTTTTTTTTATTAAGGTGACCTCTTTGATCTTTTGACTTTTATTAATCACTTATCAGTATTGTAGTTCAATGAACCACTACAGGAGAGCATACAATTGGCTATATATATAACTTTTTTATATTACCTATTTAAGGAGTCCACCTGAAGGATTCCTACCAATTGTTATATCTAACATCTCTGCAGGGTGTTATACTTTAAACTCTCTGAATCTGTAACTTGTGTTAATATCACTGGTCATCACAGATGTACCAGATCATCATCCTCAACCTTAGGACTAATTTATCCTTGAGGTAAACCCCCCAAAGCCTTCTGTATTCATTTTTATAGCTGACCTAGATATCGCTATGGCAAAACTAATACTTGTGATCATGGCTAACCATTAAAATGCTAAGCCCTTGTAGAGTTCACTTAGACCCTAGCATCTACTTCACAGCATAACCCCAATACTTTAGTATATTTCTGCCTTTTGTCCAGCCTTTTTACCAAACTCTCAATTCAGATAGCCTGTATAGGACTATACCCAGTCCATTGGTATTTTGGTTGGCCCAATATCCTTTTTCTCTGATTCGTTCTGGCAGTCTAATTGGTGGTACCTCCAAGACTTCCAACCCAGAGGTTCTTGCCCGTCTGGCTACTATAACCGGGTATTACAACCTTGATATCTGTTTCCTCAGACTAGCCTTTACAATAGGGCCATCAAAGATCCAGCTATCTCTCTACTTGGGTCTTCCCAAATGGACTTCTTGTTACCTAATTTCAACAGATTTACATAGCCACAAGGACTTATTTAGTGTTTGCA
>CAJVQA010001471.1:0-25472 GCA_910591915.1 Cetraspora pellucida | reverse complement strand
ACATAAAGTACAATTCTGCTTTTAAAATATTATAAAAAGAATAGAAGCTCAGACTAATTTATCTGCAACCTAAACCAGCCAAAGTGGCCAAGGCTTATCTAGATTTTAACTGATTTATTCATTTCTAAAAAAAGACATTTAAAATATAAAATTGCAGATTTTTATTCTTTGTTATAATTATCAAAGTTATATATATTATTATTATTAGATATATAAAGAATTTTATTAGAAAAATTTAATAAATTATTTTTTTTTTGTTATTAGAATTAATTTCTTGATTTCTTCTTCATTATTAAGAATAATTTCTTGTTTTAATTATTTAAGCTAATATTACATATTTTTTAAAAATTTTTAACCAATATAGATCTTTTTTTTTTAACTTTGATGATAATGCCAGTTGGTTTATTAGCTTTAATTTGATATAATACAAATTTACAGTTACATTTTAGGATCAATTATTACTAGTATTATATACTATCTAATTTTATATCACTGACTTCATTCAGTTACCCTTATGGCACCTAAGTGCATGTCTGCTATATGCCTGCATGCAGTTATCTTGACAACTACTTGTTGTTAGGGTATATTATTGAACTGCTACATGGACAAGAATATCTACTAAACTTAATGCAGTATCCCAAATGTTAAAGATATAGTCTTTTATAAATCATACCCATATGTCTCACTTATTTGTCTTATCTGGTCTTATTTCTTTTACCTTCCAATCTAACTATATCTAGTATTACCTTGTTCCACATATTTCTCATCTTTTTGTCACTATACCACTCCTAAATTAGTCCTCTTGGGTATGTCTAATCCTTATAATCTTCCCATTTTTGGTATGCTTGTTATTAATTTTCCTAAGATGTTTTGACAATAGTTTAGAATCTGTAATGAATCTGTATTTTAAGCCAGATCTGCTGCTGCTATTAGTCTTTTTGACTAATCTGTATCTCAAGCCAAGTTTGCTGCTACCATTCCTGCAGATGCCCCAGATTTTAACATCATACAGTAACTTAATGCTGCATTTAATATTCAGCATGATGCTCTTTTCTATAGTAAGGACTAAAACTTGTTGCACTTACAAACAGAACAATTCTGGTTATATCTAGAAAGTTCTTCCAATCCTAGTAATACTATACTACTATATATTGCAAGCTTTTAGCTTATTTAATAATACCTATAGGACAATTCTGATTATGCCTAGGAAGTTACACCAACTCTAGTGATGCCATACTATCTTGCAGATTTTATCTCACATTGGTTGGTTGATCACAGTTTTGTTCATTATAGACTTCTATATAGGTACAACTAGAACCTGATTTGGTACTTTTACATTGCACAAGGAAGTTATATACCAACCTTCAAGATTTTTTTCTTCTATAATTAGGTTATTTGGCTATGCCAGAGGTGCTTCCAATTTTTGGTTAGACTAATCCTTTATCACAGCCTGTTTTTATGCTTACTGCTTCTCTTATCATTCTAGTCTTGATTACTTTTAAACTACTTTTCCAATCAAATTCTCTTCTTAAATCCTAATTAAGACTTATTTGCACAATCTGTTAATTATTCTTTTAAGCAAATACTCTACAAGTTGGGTGCAAAGATGTTGGTATTGACTATATTAGGATATATAAGGATATTGGTACTGTCTTAGCCTAAAGAACTTATATATGCAATCTTTCTATAGCTATAACCTTTTGTAACAACTATTTGTTATGCATAGTGCCTCTACTCCATGATTGTATCTTTTTCTAAAAATTTCTATTTTCATTATTATACTGCACTTGAACTTAATTACAGGGTTTTACATTCAATTACAGGCTTCTTATTAGGTTACAGAAGCAAAATCTTTCAATTTTGCCTTTAGTCAGACTTGAACTATTGACCTTGACTGTAGAGGGTATGAGAGCTTAACTGCTAAGCTATGAGATCCACACCTATATAAATCTTTTTAATTTATGAAAAATTATTATATTTTAATATAAATTAATAAGTTTTTCTGTTTTCTAAACAAGTACTATTACAAAAAAAGTATATAATTAGTTATATATATAACTTTTCTAAATTACTTATTTAAGAAGTCTACTTAAAGGTTCTTTATCAATTGTCATATCTAATACTTCTGTTTAATTGTTTCATTTTAAACTCTTTAAATCTGTATCTGTATTAACATTACTAAGTCATAATCAGATCTTTATTTTAATCTTAAAATTATTTTATCTTCAAGATAAACTTCTCAGAATCTTTTGTATACATTTTTATAACTGATCTAGTATTACTCTAGCAGAACTAATACTTGTAATTAGAGTTTTATTTTTACTGCTATGCTTTGTAGAGTTTACTCAAATTCTAGTATCTATTTTATAACATATTCTTAGCAATTTAATATATTCTTATCTGTTTTTTAGACTTCTAATTTAGATAACCTATATAGAACTACAACCAGTCTATTAGTATATCAAATCAACTTAATATCTTTTTTCTTCAGTTTATTTTGATAGTCTAATTAGTAGTACCTTCAAGACTTTCTATTAAAAGGTTTCTATCTGTTCAAATACTTTAATATTAATATTCATTTTTAGTAGTCTAGTCTTTACAGTAGCACTATTAAAGATTCATACTATCTTTCTATTTAGGTCTTTCCAATAGACTTCTAGTTTTTCAATTTTAACATATTTATACAATTATAAAGACTTATCTAATAT
Organism: Cetraspora pellucida; assembly: GCA_910591915.1. NCBI lineage: Eukaryota > Fungi > Glomeromycota > Glomeromycetes > Diversisporales > Gigasporaceae > Cetraspora > Cetraspora pellucida. The sequence goes on along the minus strand of CAJVQA010001471.1, from coordinate 22,764 downwards.
TGTATTGCCTAATACTGGTTTGTATTTTATGTATAACCAGTTATACAAATACTCTATAATCTGCCAGTTATACTAGTATAATCATTAATACAAGTATCTTAACTTAATTATTAAAATTAATTGCTATAATATAAGATTAAATAGATAAATATAATTTAATTTTATATTATTTAAATAGTTTAAAATACTTTTAAAAAAATAAAACCTAATTATAATAAAAATAAAGAAAGCTGTATAAAAAGGTTTATTAAAGCTGTAAGACTATATAGCTAAAAATAAGATCTAATTCTCATTTATTTAAAAAAGTTAATATAATAATAACTTCTTAAACTCTGATAAAATCAACTTATTATCAAGCCAATTTTTTTAAACAAACAAAAATTAGATCTTATTTTTGACTATAGAGTTCTAAAGATCTTTAATATGGTTTTTATTTTATTTTATTATAGTTAGTTTATATTTTTTTTAATAAAGTACTTTAAACTATATAAATAATGTAAAATTAAATTAAATTTATTAGCCAATTGATGTATTTCTGTCTATGACAATTGCAATGTTATTCAAGCTATTAAGAAGTTTCAAACTATGTGATAAATGGTTTTAGCAATAAAGATACTAACAATATTATTCAAACTGTTGTAACATTTCAAATAACATGATAAATAATTTTACATGATGTATTTATTACTTTATTGTTATTGCTAAAACTGTGTAATACTATTTACTACATGATATAAAATATTTTAAATAGTTTTAATAACATTACTAATAAATACTTAGTGCAAAATTATTCCAAATAGATTGGATAATATTGCTAGTAAACAAATTAAATTTATATATAAAAAAGTTAGAATTAAGGTTCATTTATTAGAAACAATACTCAAATAAAAAATCTTTTTTTATCTATATCAAAATCAGTATTAAGGATCTATTAGAAATGATATTTTATATAGGGTTTAGTTTTGCTAAATTTTTTTATAATTCCTATTATTATTGTATTAAGTCATTTTATCTTTATATAAATTTATATACTTTTCTAGTTAGAGACAAAAACTCTGTAATATACAGAAGTATATAAATATATATGAAGCTCTGTAGCTAAATCTATATAAATAGAAGAACAGTATATAAGGAAATTTCTAGAAAAAAAAGTTTTTTAATATAGAGAGTTGGTGCTCAATATAAGAAAAGAAGTGAACATATCAGAAATAAAGAGAAGGTGCACTAGTAGGTGATATAGTAAACATAAAAGAAAGCTATAGGAAAAGAATAAATTTACTATGATTTGAACACTTCTGATATTAAAACTAGTCTAGTAAATACAAGATACACTACATTGAATATAAGAGGTAATCTTGATATTATGCTTAGTAAATTTGCATTAAAAACAAATTTAAAGACTATAGATACTTAGTAATATTTAATGAGATGGTAGTTTAATATAATAGGATTAAACAGCCCTAATCTGATATATTACTATAATAATAATATAAATATTGTACATATATACAAACAAGTGTTAAAAATCAAAAAGTTTAAATAAAGGATCTACAGATGGGTCTTGGGTATGAAATTTAGTGAGTAACCTATAGGAAAAACCCTTAATTAGATAATAACTAAAGTTATATATATGACTAGTTGTATTCATTAATAAACTTTTTATATATAAAATCTAATTATATGTTACTAATAAAGACATACAGACAAAATTGACAATTTAAGAAAAAAAATTTTTATGTACTTAATTTTTAATAAGTTTTAAAATAGTAGTAATTAACTATATTATAGAATATTTATGTCTCATTTTAAAATTAAACTATAGAACTTAATTTCAAAAGAAAGAATTAAAGTAACACAGAATAGCTATGTTGATTATCTATCTAAAATAGATTTATTAGCAATATATACTTTATACTGTTATAAAGAAATCTGGTTAAAACTATTGTACAATAATCATTAAAAACATGACTAAAGACATAACTAAAAATATGATTAAAAATATAACCAGAATTGCAATTTAGATTGTAACCCAAAATTAGCAATCATGTAATCTAATTTCTTTCTACTGTATGCAAGAGAATCCTAAGATTTAGAACAAGTTACTCACAATTGTAAGCTTATATCAGCAAATTTTTAAGCAGATATATATCAATATATAGCATTAAATCAATATATATTAATTGAAAATATTTGATAAAAAAAAAAGATCAACAGACACTCTCTTCAATATGATATCAGAGTGTCAAAAAGAAAAATAAATAATTTTACAAGTCAGGTTTAGCAATACAAATATAATCCCGACAGGGATGAAAGCCTTTGTACTAAGAAAAGGCAACAACTAGCAACAGAAAAAGAAAACTCTGATAATTAAAGAAGAAAAACACACAAAACTAATCTGCAAAACAGAAACAAAAACAAATTTAATAGCATTAAAAAACACAAAGCAAGTCTCAAAAGTCATTAAAAATTTCTAAACTTTTTCTAACAGCCCAACAACAGCTGTTGGTAAAAAATAATGAAAGAAACAAATATACAAAGTAAAATTTTCCTCTTAAGAATAATGCAAAAAGTATACCTAAAGATGTAAAACTATAATGGAAAATACCAAAAGATCTGCTAATTTAGAATCAGGTAAAAAAATTTACATAACACAAATGATTAATATACTTAATAAAGAGTATCAATACAGTTAATACTTCTATCATAGATTACAAAAAAACTTTATCTAAAGGAATCTACTTAAAGGAAAAAAGTCATATACACACTTAACAGAAATGGTCCAGCCTTTTTGCAACACTAAGAAAAGGGCATACAACATTTTCCAAACATACTCAAAAAGAAAGCATTAGCACCAAAAATGAGAATGCTCTGATTTTTGACATCCAAAGTTTAGAAAACATACTTATAAATGAAATCATCCCAGCAATATATGTAAAAATTAAAAACAAATTTGTGATTGCTAAGCCTTACTTTTCTAAAAGCAAAAGAACCAATTTTGAAATAGTTTTTGAAAATAAAAGCAGACAAAGACACTATGTTACAAAAGGCATAGAATTGTTTAAACAAACACTATTAAAATACATCTCAACAAATCTAAGACAAACCTATCTTGCAGTAAAATGTTTAAATGTTCTTATAAAAAAGAAAGATTTTATCTCTAGAAGAATTAAGGATATTTGGATCAATCAGATTCATTAAACACTTAGTATATAAAGATATACCAATTTGCACTAATCAATAGATAGTATTATATAAAACTATTAATAACCAGAGCTTGAAAATAAAATTCTTAAGCACACAAGTATTTGGAGTTAAAAAGTTCTAATAAAATAAAAATCTGTACCAAAAGTCTGCTTTTACTGTAACCAGGCAGGTTATATCAAAAGATACTGCTCACAATTTAAAGAAGCAATGGCTACTAAAAGTTATATAAAAACTATAAAAAGAATAGACAAACTAAAAAAAAGTTACCATCTAACCACTCAACTTTTAGCAATAAAAACTATATGTAAACAATACTAATAACAAAAATAAAGAAGATAAGACAATGCAGAAGAAAGCTACAAATGGAAGGAAGATGATATCATGGCAGTAAATAATGAAGAAAATCTGAAAAGTATGATCAAAAATAAAAAAAAAACAATGCTTAAGAGATAGTACAAACTGCAAATATAATGATATTCAAAAATAAAAAAAAAATACAGAAATTAATATAGCCTTAAACTCTGATGAAAATTAGATTTTAGAAGATGGCTACACAATGGTATCATACAAAAAACATAAGACCAGATCGTAGGATGCTTCACAAAAGCACCATCACAAACTTTATAACAAGACAAGCTGTAATAGAGGCAACTCTACTAACAAGTCTAACTTTAAATAAGACCAATAAACAAATATAAAATTAAAATTGCCACTTTGAATGTTAAGAGGTTTAACAAACAAAACAAATTCCAAAAGAATATGACTCTTTTAAAATCATATAAAATAGACATAATTATACTACAAAGAATAAATTTAAAGAACAGTAACACAAAAGACTTTATTAAGCAACAATGACTATTTAATTCATACTAAAACTTCAAGACAGCAATCCTTACTAGAAACAAGAATATAAATTTTAGTAATGTTCAGGAAACACTTGATAACAGAGTGATGAATGCCACCTTTTAATATAAGCATCATACATTCTATATTACTAACATATATGTACCTTCAATATAGAAGATAAATGCATATTCTTAACAGATATATTTCAAAAATTAAACACAACTTGATCAACATTATTGCAGGTGATTTTAATACTAATCTGAATATAGAAGATAACAAAATCAGCTAATGCATACAGTGGCCCTACAAGAGAATTACTTAGAAGGTTGATAAAAAATATATTAACACAGCAGATGTGTCAGAAGAATGTCTCATTATAACCTTTTCTCAAAAAACCAAAGGCAACCAGATCATGTTTACAAGACTGAACTACATATTTATTGATAAAAGTCATAATCAATTCTGCAAATACACATCATTAAGATATAGCAAATCAGATCATCACTTGGTTGAAAGTAAACTGGCTAACCTGAACTTCATCACAAACAGCATATTGGAAGCTAAACCAAAGAAGTAAGAAAATCTAAAATTCATAAAGAAATTATTAAATTAATTAAGAAAACTAAAACAGCAAATGAATAGGACTTTTAAAAATATAAAATACAATCAGTAATTAGAGGTTTTAAACCTTCATATGTACCAAAAAATCTAATCTATAAACTTAATAAAAAGATCACAAAATTAAATACAAAAATTGCTAGAGATGCAAGAAAGAAAGAACTTTAGTTAGTAGTAGAAATTATTGATAAGTTACAAGATGAGTTGTTAACACTTTTTAAAAAATGACAGATACATTTCAAAGCTAAATAAATTGAAAATGATGAAGATTGACAAAATATTTCTTTGCATACTGCAAGACTTGCTACACAAAATCTGCTGCCTCTCAGATTAGAATATCTAAAAAACCAAACAACACAAATTAGAGAGATATTTTGCATTATATTAGAAATAAGTACAAAAAGATATACAAAGCAGAACTAGTTAACACAGAAGATATAGACAGCCTAATAAAAAGCCTCCTAATTGTGCAAACAGAACAAAACTTAAGGCTAATCAAACAAATTATGCTATAAGAAATATCAAAGACTATAAAAACCCTTCTAAACTATAAATCTTTAAGCTTTGATAGTTTCACATATGAATTTTATAAAGAAATGCAAGAAACAGTTAATCCAATACTGAATAGAATATATAATAAAATGTTAAATATAGTCAATATGCCAAAATCTTGAAGCAGAAGCATCATAATACTCATTTCCAAGAAATCAAATTCTTTGAAAACAGTTAACAACTAGTGCCCTATATTACTTATAAATTTTGATCTCAAAATTTTTATAAAAATAATAGCAAACAGATTAAATTTAATCTGCAATCACATAATTAATAATCACTAACAAGGCTTCATTTTAGAGCACTTAATTATAAACATAACTCTTGACATAATAGCTACTCTGATAGAACAAAGCACATAAATACAAACTTACTGGATGCTTTTTCTTGACTAGTGAAAGCATTTAACAAAATCAATCACACCTTTCTTATATGCACTCTAGAGAAAATAAATTTTAGTAATACCTTTACCAGAATAGTAAAAAATCTTTTTATATCACAAAGAGCCCATATAACAAACAACAGCATAATATCAGAATTCTTTAAAATAGAAAGAAGAGTTAGACAAAAGGACTCATTTTCTCTCTTTTTTTATATAATAACATTCAAATTCTTTTTAGAAACACTCAAAAAAGAGCTTAGAGGAATCAGAGTAAATAACTACTACTTCAAAATAGCAGTATATGCTAATGATCTTATTATAGGAATCTCATTATGCACTGATTAAGAGACCTTTTTTAAAATAGCAAAAATCTATAAAATGCATTTAATATAATAATTTACATGTCAAATCAATAATCATTTCCCTTATAAATAGTGCTATAAGAACTAAAATATAAAAACTATCTGACTTCAAGGTATTAAAAGAGAATGAGACAATTAAAGTCCTATAATATAAAATAGATATCTAAGAAAAACCAAAAAAAATATATGTAGGCAAAAATAATAACAAAACTTAAAACACTTAGTGAAAAGATATCTTTGCATAATCTCTTTTTCAAAAAAAAAGTTCTTATTGCAAAGTTATTATTGTTATCTATAATATAGTATATAGTATACCTACTGCTACTAAATAAAAAACAGTTAACAGAAATTAGTAACATAATTATAAAAATGATTAAAAACAAATTCAAGATACTCTCAAGATACTCAATATTTTAGCAGACTCTCAAATATAGTAGAATAAATGCCTTAGTAGTAAGAGACATGCTAGAGGCTAGACTAATTATAATATAGCTAAAACTTCTTATTTGCAAGAATACTTGGACTAAACTTAAAAGGAATTTAATAGACTCAAACCTTCATAACAAAAGAAATATAGATATCAAGACTGTTATGAACAGTATATCAATAAAGATGAAAGCCTGGCCAAAATGATAGAGGCCTTACATGACTGTTTAGAAACATATAAAAAGATCTGTCACTTCAAACCTAGAAACATGGTTATGGAAACTAAAAGATATAAATCTAACAAAAATCAAAGGATATAATTACTCTGTTAAAAAAAGCATAAAACATTTAAGACAAAAATCTATATGGCTAACAGCAATCCAAACAAATATGCAACAAACAGAAAGAAAATAGATTTATTCAAAATGAGTTGCTAACAAAAGAAAGAATATTTGTTAAAGACTTTAACACAAAGCACTACTGCTTGAATACAGATTATAACATATAGCACAAACAGAGAATGGAGATTGCCCAAGTTGCTCTAAATTGTTACAAACCTCTGAGCATTTTGTCTTTAGTTGCAAAATTAGTAAAACCATATAGAAAGCTTTTTATAGTCTATTAAAGAATGCAAATGAAGAAAAAATCCCTAATTCTATAGAAGAGCTATACAATATTAAGAACATAAATTAGACATACAGACAAATACAGCCATCTGGCTAAATATCAACACAGTTTATGAAATTTGAAACTAATACATACTAGCTAAATGAAGAAAAAAACAAATACCTGAACTGCTATTGCTATATTTGGTTAAAAACAAAATTAGCAAAGAACTGAAATCATTAAAAATGATTAAAAAAAATAACAGAAAATGTGAGAAGTTACTGCAATATTTGAAAATAAACATAATATAATAATTATATATAAAAGAATTTTTTTTTCAATTTAAAGTAGCAACCTTGCCTGCATGTCATTTATTAAGTAATATATAATTACATATAATATACATAGTATATTAATGAAAGTACAACTAGTCATATGTATAACTTTAGTCATTATCTAATTAAGGGTTCCGCCTACAGGTTATCTACTAGATGCCATAACTGAAACCTATCTATAAGTTCTCTATTTAAACTTTCTGATTTTCAATACTATTTGTGTATATATCTACAATACTTACATTATCATTGTAGTAACATTAGGGTTAGGGCTATCTTAGTTATTATTTAAATCAAAGTACTACCTCATTAAATGTTATTAAGTATCTATATTCCTTCGAATTTACCCTCAACACAGACTTACTAAGTATGATACCAAGATTACCTCTTAGATTTATCTAATTTAGTGTATTCTGTATTTACTAAACCAGTTTTGGTGCCAGAGGTGTTCAAATTTCAGAAGGCCATTCTTTTCTTATAGTTTTCTTTTATATTCATCATATCACCTGCTAGTGCACCTTTTCTCTATTTCTAGTATGTTCATTGCTTCTCTTGCATCAAACACCAACTCTCTATATTAGGAAACTTCTTTTCGAGAACTTCTTTATATACTGATCTTCTATTCACATGAACTTAAGTCACAGGGCTTCGCATACATTCATATGCTTCTGTAGATTACAGAGTTTTGCCTCTAGCTAAAATTGAACCATTAACCTTGTCTGTGAAGGGAGGGGTGCCTAGACCATTAAGCTATGAGATCCTATCCATATATATAAAAGAAATTAAATATAAAGATAATTAAATTTTTTTTTCTTTTCTATATAATTATAATGTTGTAATTTTAAACATAATAAAATATGCATTATGATAGTTAAAGAGAAAAAAAATTAATTGATATATATTAATTAATTATTATATATTGATATATATTACTAGTAATATATAATAATTATTGTTATATAATAATTATAAATGATTATAATTACTATTAATAAGTAATAATTTGTATAAATTTTATTAAATTTTCTTAAATTTTAAATTTAGTTTTCTCAATAACTAGTAATTCAAATTTGTTAAATTTATATTGTAAATAATATATATATTCAACTATATTATACAGTTTTTTAAAAATTGTTTGTAAATAATAGTTAATTTTTTTAGAAAAATTAAAAATTATTTACAAGCAATTTTTTAAGAACTATTAAACTAAATTAATTAAAACTTTAGTATAATATAAGTGAATATATATATTATCTATAATAAAAATTTTTTCTGATTTAAATTACTAATTATTAAGAAAACTAAGTTCAAAGTTTAAAAAAATTTACTAAAATTTTGTTATATATTATTATTAATCACTAATAATAATATACAACAAAAATACTATATATCATTAATAATCTAGAGATTACTAACAATATATATTATTTTTAAAATTTTTCTAATATAACCCCATATGTAACAATTATTGCTAACCTAAAAATAAAGAAAGACTTAGTAAAATAATTATGATGTGTAACAAAGAAAAGGTGTAATAACATACTTTCATTGGCTTATACCAAAACTTACAACCTGCAAAGTTATTTAGAGTTATGCAACTGTAACTCTATTAGCAGAATTTACAAAATAAAGAAGTTAATAAAAAATAGAAACATAAGTCAAAAAGTAAAATAATATAATTAACAGAAAAAGAAAACATTAAGATAGAAAAAGAAAGAACATTCTCAAGATACTTTTTTGATAATTTATTAAAATAATCCTCTATATTGACATTAAGTAGGAGAAGACTCTCTTATAACCCCCTTGATCTTCACTTCTGTAATCTAAAGAAAATTAATAAAATAATTAGTTTATAAATTATAAAAAATGTTAAGAAACATATATGCTCTTTAAAAAGGTTCTTATCATTACCTAGTAATTTGCTTGAAAACCATCTTAGTTATTGCCAAATTGTATTTACCTTGTATTGCTTTTAAATAACATTATACAATATTGATGATTTTGAAATAACAATTTATTATATTGGTTCCATCCTTAGATTCATCTCATTTACCTGTAACAATATACTGTATTTGTTGTATTAGTTGATAATAGATATCAGTATAATAAAGAGGATTAGTGTATAATTATAATAATTAGTATAAATAATATTATTGATATAAACATAATAATTAATATATGTAAAATATAGGATATAAGTGTGATATCATGAATAAAATATATAATATGCCTTATATAAATGAATGTATATAATAAAGGTTTTGAACTCTACATAAACAGTAGTTCATGCTTATAATAAAGTTTGATTTTGCCTTTACTATATTGTAAAATTTATGATCATAAACAAACTACTCACCAAATCTAACCACCTTTTATTGACTAAGTTGTTTATAGATTATACAATGCATTTGATTGAGAAGTAACTAACAAGTCATCACTGTTTTGTTCTTATTAATAGATTTAACTCAATAGTGTCAGAGATAAAACTGACACCCCATAGAACCTGCAAAATAGATATCATTATGACATACTTAACTAATTGGAGATGCCTATAATGATCAATTTAAAACATGTTGTCCAGCCTTATGAAAGCCATATGACAGTACACAAGTCTTCATGCAGGACCCTACCACCCTCTCCAAATAAAAAAAGATCAACCTGAACCAACCTGTTTGTGCTGGAAATGGATATCAACTCCACCTATTCTACTTCAGTAAGATGTGAGACAATGTCAAGAGGGGTGCAATTGTAGACAATATGATAGGTTTTGACTCTGGAATAGTAAAACTGAAACATTTCTCATCAGTTCTATGAAGATTATGAGAAATGTTAAAGTAATGAAAGGCTGTGTAAAAAGGATTAAAGGTTAGAACAAATAAGGTTGAGAGATGATAGAAACAATAAGAAGAGTCATGGTCTTGTGCATGCTCTTCTCATGATCAATTCATTATAAAAAAAATGGAATTTCCCCCTTCCAAAAGGTAGTTAAGTTCAGTTGAGTTCAGAACCTCCCAGAATAGTATATAATACAGTCCTATAGTTGTATTACCTCTACAGATAATCATAAAGTTAATAAAGCCCTTTAACCTATAAACGCTCTTTAAATTCATATACTTATCTAGTAAACGCACCTTAAAAAATCGCCTCGACCTTGTGCCAAATCGTAAAAACCGCCTTTATTATCTTTGAGAAATGTTACGCGGCATAATCGAACTCGACCATAAAACCCGTCACAGTAGATTTTCATTGATCGACATAAATTGACCAATCAAATTGATCTCAAATTGCCACATGAACCCTACATTTGTTACACAATTTCCGAAATTCTATTGGTTTCGATGTAGATCGGAAATGATTTTCAGCCCGGAAATTGCTTATCATAGGCAGAAGTTCGCCTGATTGGCTAATAAATTTAATTTAGTTTTACATTATTTATAGAGATTTGTTAATGCCACCCCCTACTTTTGCTAATGCCACCCCTTTATATAAAATATTTAATCTCCGACCTTTCAGACCCTAATTATTAATTAGGGTTAGATTATGTAAGGGGTGGCATTAACAAAAATAGGGGGTGGCATTAACAAGTCTCTATTTATAACTTTTTAAAAAAACGAAATCCAACAATAATAAAGTAAAAAACCATATAGAAGGTCTCATTAGAGCTGTAGAACTCCATAGTCAAAAATAAGATCTATTCTCGTTCGCTTAAAAAAATTAGCTTAGTAATAAGTTTATTTTTGGCTATGGAGTCCTACAACTCTAATGAAACCTTCTATATAGTTTTCATTATGATTAATTTTCGTTTTTTTAAAAAGTACTCTAAACTATATAAAAAATTAAATTGAATTTACTAGCCAATCATACAAACTTATGCTTATGAATTTGCTTGACATAAGTGTAACAGGAGGATGTTACACGACTGATCGCTACGTAGTACATGATATCTTTATGATTAATTTTTTTATATGGGTGAAGGATCAGTCGTGTAACATCGACTGTTCCTCCTGTTCATAAGGGTATCCGCATGGGTTGCGTCATATGTATTGTCAATCGCCATAGGTTTCGTCAATCGTCATAGGTTTCGTCAATCGTCATAGGTTTCGTCAATCGTCAGTTCGTCATTTAGAAATCAGCTTGACGAAAGGTTTCGTCATTCGTAAGGCATCATTAGCTCATTTCACATATGAGTACGCCCAAGGGAAAACCTGTCATCGGACATTCAATATCTAAGGAAAATCTATCATGATGATAGATTTTCCTTAGACGGCTAACTGTACACGAAATATAATTGAATGTCCGATGACAGGTTTTCCTTTGGGCGCGTCTATATAAATTCTAATCCCAATGATAATGACTATGTTTCAGTATTACTTTGTCATTTTCTAATAAGAATATGCTTGTTAATTGTACCCATGTAATTTAGGTTTAGCTTAATTTTAACTAATTCAAAATGATACATGCGCGTTAATTAATAATCAATATGAACAGAAAATGACAAACTCACGCTTTATTTATAACAATCCGAATTTTTTACAAATAATAAAAAAATTTCTTTATTTAGATAAATTCCTGTATACCGTAAAAAAAAAAAAAAACTTTGTTACGGTTTTAAATCATATTCAACCCCCGAAGAATTGAATCAGTGAACCAATCGAAAACGATTCAAAGCCTGATTTCAATTTTATATCACAAATCACTAATCAGATCTTGCAAGGATTGATTCTAATCAGTAATAAATCCCAAAACCCGAAGCCTGGTTTTTCTTTAGTGACACCGGGAAACCTTTTGATGTATGAAAATATTATCACTGATTGGACAAAATAGATTGCGCAACTTTTTTCTACCAATTAAATCGTAAGATCCAGTGTAACATAAAATGATGAAAAAAAATCCAAGTTTCTCAAAAATCATGGTAGCTTGTAATTTTACTCAGGAAATCACCTTCCGTGTCTTACCAAAAAAAAAAGTATCTGTTCCATTTTGTCTTAATAACACCATTAAGTATCGATTTTATAGTTTAATATGTTTTTTTACCATATTTTTGTTTTCTTCAGATCAGAGTTTGTACCATTCAAAGAGAGATTTCTAAACGTCCAATAAGAACTAGGGGAACAATTATGGGTGTCCTAATTTCCCCACAACTTCAATATCGGAGAACTATAAAATTGATTAATAACAAATAAGTAGCTGCGCAACGTTGTCGCGCGAAACCAGGAACGGGGGAAATCTATGCAGACTCCATTTCAGTCACGGGAAACCATATTCCTCATTGTAATCTATTCCTGGTATAAGAAAATGTCTCTTTATAAAAGAAGTTGATAGTACTTGCAATCTGAATATTGGTTTGAATTTTAGTGACTGAGCCTAAAAACCTATTGATGAAGTCAATGTCTGACTGCTATATAGTTGGTTAGTTAGCATTACTCAATTTCGATGAATCTGACCCAAAATTCTGAGCTCTGCAAAATACATTAAAATCTACGAAGCATATTTACATATTTAGAAAGGATCAACAAATTCTTTCGATTAAGTCTTTGACAATCAGTGATTATCATTTTATCTGCCCGATAAAAAATTCGATGAAAAAAATGAAAATTACAAAATATTTAGCATTGAGGACTTTAAATTTACATTGGGTCACTAATTTTTGTGACAAAAAATTATTTTTATTACTGTTTGTTATTGCATCTTTGATTTTACAGATGTACGTGCTCATTTTTTTTTTTTACTAAACCATGAATAAGTCACGCGGACCAATCAATTCCAAGACTTTGCGTACAGAGGCATTCGTTCCTGGTACCTACCTTTTAAAGTATTGTTCGGGGTGAAGGTCACGATGAAGGATAATCCAATTATATGCTAAGAATCGCACACACCATTTAACACTTAAGTAAACCATACCCTATGTATTTCATACTCCGTTCCTGGTATACTCCGATATGTGAATAATTAGTAGAACCAATCAGAAGCGGTGGAGAAATCAGTAAATCCGACAATTAGTAAACTCGGTGCCACTCATATAATTTAAACTTTATAGGAGGTCATGACGCCTCTTAATAGATGACGTAATGCGATAGGGATTACGTTTACTGATCTTGTGAATTAAAAAAGTGGTTTAACCGGATTGGGTGCGACAACAAAGCAAAAGAATTAAAATAACATAATGAAAATAAGGAATATTCTATTATAAATGGATTTTATAAGTAATTTTCTATAGAAGTTTATTATTTCCAAATTAATTATTGTACTAAGATTGATCTACTGTATTAAAATTTTCCAAAATTAAAATTTGTAAAAAGAAATGAAAAATCCTAAAATAAGATCAATTCGATTCATTTCTTATGGTTGTAAAGAGTCGATAATTATAGTCATTTTGGTAGGAATATTAACTATTTACTACAATCTGGAAGACGTAAAAATCTGTTGTTTAAATCTGTACGACTAACATTACCCGTAACTATACCTTTTGTTGATAATTTATCAAGTTCTACCTTCATTTCAGCTGGAGATTTATTTCCGTCTTTTGCAATTATCAAAGCAACTGTTCCTGCGACTAGATAAAAGAAAAGTTGGAATAAATATCAATTTATACAAAAAATTTGGTTAATGCGAAAATTTTAATTACAAACCATGAGGAGCTGCTTGACTGGTTCCTGAATATGTTGCTAAAGCGGTAATAGCACTATTTCCGGCCGCTGTGATGTTTGTACCTAGTTATAAAATAAGAATTAATTAATGTTGATACAAAAATATTAATTGTCCATTTTAGCGAAATTGTGGAATCAGATTTCTCATTCAGAACTTTTAATAAAAAGTCTTTAATAATTTTTAAAATCCGATTATTTTTTTGTAATAGATTATTAACATTGTCTTTAAAATCGAATATTTAAATAAAGGATTAATTCCACAAATTAGATGTAAATGTAGCATTTAAAATTTAATCTATCACCTGGAGCATAGATAAAGACGCATCGTCCAAAGTTTGAGAAATCTGCAGTGGCATCTGTTCTAGTTTCAGTAGCACCAACTGCAATCCCATTAGGTGCTGATGCTGGTGAAATATTACAAGCATCTGTTGCACTATTTCCAGCAGCGGCAACGACATGTACACCCGCATTAACAAGCTGATCGGTTACATTATTTAAAATTTGTGAAAAGCCACCACCTATAGACATGCTATAAAATAGGTATCAAAGTTTATTGCAGCAGCAAATAAATATATAAATGTAGAGATTTGTATTTAGATAAAATATTACTTGACCACTGTATTCTTGTTAGAGCTTTTAGAATGTTGGTTTCCTATGTAGGTTAATGCTGCAATGACATTACTGTACTGGCAGCCCGTAACATTGCAAACCTTAATAGAAATCAGGGTTGCTAGTTTTGCTACTCCATAGCGAGTTCCTAAAGTCATTTTAAAATTCAATTAAGTATCAAAGAATTCCTCAAATAACATTTTGTTGAAAAATTTTATTACCTCCAACCTATTAATATGATTATCATATTTAAATTTGTTAGTATAAAACTAAGTATTTTGTTTGTCGCATGTAAAAGTATAAGATCAAAACTGAAATAAATATCATAGTTTTAACATAATGCTTACAATCCCTGCGACTTGTGTTCCGTGACTTTGTTTTTTTTAAAAAAATTTTTTTAAAATTATTTATTATAAGTAGAAATAAAAAAGAAATCAAAAATGGATACCCAGTATCATCAACGTTTGAACATCCATCACAGTAAGCAGGCCCGAGCTTTGCTCGTCCACCAAATTCTGAATTAGCTGTATTAATACCTCTTATGGAGGAAATAGCATTGAATAAATAAAAAAAACAATTGCTGTTATAATTTTTATTTTAATTATACATCAATTATGTAATAACTTACGTATCAACAATATAAACATTTACTCCTAAACCAGAAGTGGCGGGATATCTATATTTTCCATCCAATGGAGGAGATTTTTGGTCAATACGATCCAGATTCTAAAAGTTAGATAAAGCATCATTAATGTCATTTACTCGGGTTATATATTTATGTGTTTCAAAAGTCTTAAATTTTAAAGTATCAATTAAAAAATATTCATACAGGAGGGGCCTGGAATTCTGTAAGAGAAGTACAAAGATTACCATTTCCTCCAACAGGACCGAGAGTAAGATTTGTTCCAGTAGGAGCAAAAAGATTAGCGGTTTTGTCATTTTCGACACGAATAACCCCGGGTGAACTAGCCAATACAGCAGCTTCGCTAGGGCTAAACTGTCCGATGTAGCAAATGAATGATCCAAAACTAGCAATTTTTATAACGGTATGATCAATCAATTGATCAATATTGTCGTTAATTTCTTTATTAAAACAAGATTTTAAAAAATCATAGTGATCAATTGCTTTTTCCGGTGAGGAAAGTTGAACAATGAAAGTTTGCAGGTCTTCTTTAGAACTTGGTGTTGAAGGACAATTGAATTGTGCTTCAACCAATGTGATTGAATAAATAATTAAAATGAAGGTTGCGATAATTTTAGAAAAAAGTGAAATAACAATCATATTTAATTTTTAATAAAAGAGAGGAGGGGGAAAGAATGTTTGACAACGGATGTCTAGAATGAGACGACGAGGAAATGTAAAGAAAAAAGAATATCTAGAATGAGACGATGAGGGAGTGAAAAGAAGGAATGAATATCTAGATTATATACGTACGCATGTACGAGTAAAATATTAAAGATTTTTAATGTTTCATAGCAGGATCGTACAGTGTTTATATTATAGTTGAAGATCTGTGCTAAAATCTACTGTTTATTACAACTGACCTTTTTTGTGTATAGCAATTATCGTTATTTTCAAAATAGGCATTAGGCATAACCAATGCTATTGGTTATGTTGAATGCAAATTACAAAGATGCATAAATGGTTATAATTTTGTAGTCTTTTTTATGTGTAATGCATTCATACCTCAAAATGCACTGTGATAGGACTAGTGATCCCAGTATCTAATAAGACGGTTCGATAATGTTTTCAATCTACTTTTGGTCTCAAAAATGGTCTTTAATCATTTAAATCTCATCCGATTTTATTGGATATCTGAGAAAATTAAAATTGTTGCAGCTGGTAATCGAAAATAAGCGATTACAAACTTCTAGTAAATAGCTAGTAATGCTATTTTATGCTGGGATGTGAATTTTACTATTATTGCACTAAGCACGTAATTATTATCTTTAACTGGTTGATTAAATAATTATCAGGTCAAATATATTACGCGTTGGTATAGGGAACTTATTAATAAAATTGATTAATAATCAATTGATTTATAGAAAAGATTTTTTGATATTACATTTGATCTTACTTATATGATAATATAACATCAAAAAAATTTTTTTTCTTAAAGATGGCAACGCTTTTAAGTAAATATCTTCAGTATGAAAATGACTTATGAAAGCGAAGGAAATTTTGATGACTTTTGCAAATGGCTTGTTGATCGTCGTAAAAAGCATAATCTAAACTCATATGGAAACAAAAGGAAAACCCAAATTACTGAAACTAGAGAAATATCAAATCAACAGAATTTAACTATATTTCAAACTCAACGATAAACAAGAAATTAATGTTGATTTAAAGCTACCCTAGCAGGACTGTGAAGATACACCAATAATCTCTGGAGCAGATGTAACGTGAAATTACGATTTTTTAAATAAAGTAGCTACGCAACGCTGTTGAGCTAAAACCAGGAACGGGAAATTATTTACTTACTATCTCATATGCATACATAAGCTATCATTGTTATAGTATATGCTGTGATTTCCAGTACTGTGCACTTATGGTACAGTAGCCAACAAAAGTAACGCCTGATTTTTGATCAAAAAATAAAATTTTTATTTATTTAATTTTGGCCGCAAATACATCAAATTTTTTTTTATATTTATTTAATATTTCACTGAGTGACCTCCTACACTTGTGATAGCGTCGATTCTTCGTGTCATTGAGTCTGCAACGACACGAAGAACCGACATATCCAAATTTGACCATGCTTTCTGTAAGGCCGTTTTAAGGTCAGATTTATTTATTTTTTGAGAAGTCATCACGGTTCTGAATATTGTCCTTCATGATCTTCCGAATATTTTCTCTGAGGTTAAGGTCAGGGGTTCGTGAAGGTCAATTCATATAATCAATGTTTTTCAAATTTAGTTAATTTGACACTTTATGAATTGGAGCATTGTCATGTTGAAAAATCAGATAAGGAATGCTTAACAAATGAAATACAGCTAAAATGGTATAAGATGGTCATTTAACATCTTGATATAAATGTTTTTATTAATTTTTTGTTTGAGACCTTTGTAATCATCAAAAAATACTATGAGATCTTTGATATTATCAATAAAACATAATCAAACCATTACTGAGACCTTTCCATTTCTAAAATTTGGTTACAAACACTCATATTTGTATTTTTCTTCTGTACAATGTCATACATGAACTTGGTGGAATTGTTTACTTATTTCTATATTCATTTCATCTGAAAAAATAATATGTCTCCAATAATAAGCATCTTTATTTTTATTCTAATTATATTATTTATATGTCTTTCTATATTGTTACTAGACAAAAATGGTTTTAAAGCAATAATACAAGATCAAAGTTCAACATTATATAAGATCTTAGCTACAGTCTGTATACTATATTGAAGGTTTAAATTCTTTATAATTTTAAGCAGTGATATACATTTTTCTTTTAATACTTTTTTTATTATGATAGTCTTTTTTTGTTTCTTCAAGACAAAGAGATGTCTAGACCAAAATAAATTCTTAATTTTTTTAGTCCTTTTGTATTTTTATAAAAACCTTCAGATTGTTATTGGGTCACATTTAATTTTGTAGCCAACTTGTTCAGCACTTATTGTATTAATATAAACAAGAATAATTTCTTTCTCTTTTTCTGTCATTTGTTTGTATGATATTTTTATTAAAAAAAAAAAGTCTTTTGCATGTACTTGATTCTTTCAACATCAAAAAAGCAAAAAATAAAAAAATTTATTACAAAATTCATTAAAATAAGGTATGCACAGCCTTTTTATTTGCTTAAATGTAATAATCTACAAATCAGATGTTATTTTTGTTGGCTACTATACATTATGTATTTATAAGCATAGCAAACTTTATTGTGATTAGCTGATTTTTGTAGATCATTATTTCATAATAAAGTCCTATTAAAGTAACAATTTTCTGTTATAAGATTGAATTTAGGATCATGAATATGAATTTAGAAAAGGTAAGACAAAAACAATTAGAAAGTTTATGTCTTATTTTATAAACTGTAGAAGTAATTCAGTAATCCATAAAGTAATTCAGAAGATAAATAAGAAGTGTCTTATTTTATTCTTGAATAGAATATATTTTAATGAAATTGTCTAGATTAGTACTTAGTAGACAAACAATAAGTACTCGAAAAATTTTAGTAGTAAGTAAAAGTAAGAACTATTAAATCAGTAAATATTAAGTGATGAAACTCTTTTTTTTTTATTAATCTTAATTTGTCTTACTCTTTTACTCTTATACATCAACTTGAGATCTTGCATATTAAGAAAAGCAAATGTTAAATGTAAAAAAAGAAGTGTTATAAATACAAATTGAGTATTAAATATATAAAAAAGGCATCAAATATGTGGAATTGAAATATTAAACATAATATATAAATAAGTTTTTGTAATTAATAAAGATAAATATATAGCATTTCTTTTAAATTCATACTGTTAATTAGTATTTGAGATCATTTAAACATAAAAATTATGTAATAAATAATTGAATAGTAAATTAAATTTATTTATTAAAATATAATTAAACAATAAATTAAAAATTTATTAAATATAATTAAATAATAAATTAAAAATTTTATTTATTAAAAATAAAAAAAAATTATTTATTTATTAAAAAATCAAAAACTTGTATTGTATAAAATTTACAAAATTTATAACCCAATTTTAAAACCTATACTTCAAAACTATCAAAATTTATTCCCAATTGTGCACTTATTAAAGTATCTATAGCTCTCTCAACAAGTAAATCTATATTATTACAATTAATATTTTCATCCAAAAAAAAATTTTTATTAATAGTATCATCACTGGCTTCAGTATCCTCTTGTTTGTTTAAGCTCTTTTTTTTTTACTTTCTCATCTGATTTTAATGTTGTTTGAAAAGCTTTATAATTTCTTTCAATTTCATTTATAAGGTAATTGATATAATATTGACAACAGCTTTCTAATTTGAATAAAAACCACTCAAAATGACAAGCATATTCACAAATTAAAACACAACCTCTTTCACAAAAATCTACACATTCATCTAAATCACAAAATCTGTTATCATAGAGAATATATAAAGTATTTACAGCCATCAGCAAGATATCTAAGTCAACTTGAGTTTTTAGTATCAAAAATTCATACTTTTCTGGATTTGAATATGTGTCAAAAGAAATAAATTTTGACTTGTCAAGATTTTTATAAACATTTGTAAAAAAATCTTAGTAGAAAAAGTGCTATATGTTTTTTAAGATATTCTAGATGTTTTGCTGAATATCTGATATTATGACTTTTAGCAAACACATTTGTAGAAGAATTTTTTGTCATGTATTTAATTATTATTTGTGTCTCTCGAATAACTTGCTTTGCCAGATTTGATTTTGAATTTGTTGCTAAAGTGAGCTATGAAAGTTTTCTATGTAATAGTAATTAAAGAAGTAAATTAAGTCTGTAAAAGTTTATGAAATAGGGTGATTAGAACTGAACTAATAAAAAACATCACTTAAAAACATTAATGGTAGTTTATTATAATGTTCTTATTAATATTGATAAAAAATAGCCTAAACTTAAAACATTGCTTCTAGATATACTTACTAATTTTCACTTCAAAAAATAATAGAATAAAAATCCAAAACTAACAAAACAATGTTATCTAGCAAATTAATAAGGTATTGTAATTTAGAATCTTTAGAATATTAAATTTTTATAAAATAATAAAGTGAACTTGAAACTAGCCTTGATATACTAATTCTAAAATTAAATTAATTCTATAAGGTTTTGGCTTTTTTGCTAATATCTTATTACACCCAAAAATAGATAAAAAAATAAATCAAAAAATGATAATTTAAAAAGAACACAGTTTTACAACTAGTTATGAATATATGCAAAGGTCCAATTATTGGAACAATATGCAAAATTTGCTTCAGAATTTCAGAAGAGTCTTTGAATTTAATATAATGAATGATAGTATGTTGTATATGAAGTTGCCCAGAATAATCTATAGATGTTATAAAAATTTGTGTCCTTATATAAGCCTCTGCTTCTGGAATATCAATTAAAGACTTGAGCACATTTAAATATTTCTCAGTTAAATGCAGAAATCCTTCTTATAAATTGACAAGTTTTGTATTTTTCATGCTTTGTTTTGTCTAACATTGCTTAATTTTATTATCATAACTATAAATTAAAAGATGTTCAATTCATTCATCATAAGTTGCTTCTATAAATAAATCAGAAAATACATTTTATCACTTTGTATAACTTTGTCATAAATTAGAAAAAAAATGTGAGTTTGCATTTTTAATAATAATAGTTGATTTAATACCCTTTTTATTATAGATACTTTTTTTCTGATTAGGATTATTGAACAGAATTAAGGTTAGTTCTGGCAATATTTTTAAAAGAATTATAATAAAATATATAGTATTATATGTAATAGTTAAATTACTATGATGAGATTTATGAATGTTATAAAGATTATTTATATTTAAAACAACTAAATTTTTGATCTATTAAAATTAATGTAATTAGTTAAAAAAAAATAAAAATAAAAATAATTAAAATAAATAAATTAAATTAAATAAATTAAATTAAAATATTTAAATTTTATATGCTTACATTCTCTGTTAAAAATGCATTCATTGTTTCTATATGTATCTTTATATATTGAGTCTTCTGTTTTGTGATCATTTTATGTTTTACCATTAGGCCTGCAATAGCCAAGGTTTCAATTTCTAATGAAGATGCACTAGATGCATCTAGCAAAAATCCTAACTCTGTCTTAATGCCATTAATAAATTTGTTATTAAGACCTGTAAAAAAATAGCAAAAAAAACAAGTCTTTTTTTATTTTTTTTATTAGTCATATGGCTCTTAGCTTGCAGATTTGTTTCAATTATCAATTGATCAAAAAAACTCTTAATATAGTTCAGCATTTTTAAGCATTTTTTTGAACTTATTTGAATCAAAAATATGTCTTTTATTATACATGCATTGTCTTGTATATAACACTCTCAATATTAGTTTAATCTTCATGTTCAGAAGAATTTGCTTTAAAAAAAACTATATAAAAAAAAAAATAATTAAAAATATATTACAAACAAAAGTTATCTATTTACCTAGTTTGGTTTTATCAAGTTCTATATATACTTCATAATATGCAAATTTCAATTCTTAAAATTCATGTTCAAAATAAATTACATCATTACACAAAACATATGACCTATTTTGAAATTGTTTTATACTTTTTTTTAGAATTTTTTCTTTTGGTAAAGGATAATTAGATGATTAATGTATTCTGAATCAATTTCTGTTTTGTATAAACAATAATTACATATTATTGCTTCCTTTGGCAGATTGAAAAATCTAATTAGACATTCTGGTGTCCATCTAAATTTTGTTCCTTTAACATCTTTTTTAGTCATAACTAAATAAATTTTATATTTAGAATAAGAGCATAAATTAGTTAGTTTGGTTTTCTTTTTTTTTATATTTACAATATATTTGTTATAATGTTTTTAGTACAAAGCCTTATTAACTATATCTAAATGTTGTAATAAAATTTACTAAAAACTATCAAGCTGTAGCAAATTTTAAAGTGATGAGTGTCAAATAGAAGATCTTTTATTTAAAGAAAAAAAAAAGAAAATAAGAAATATAAAAATAAATAAAAATAATAACTAATTAAAAATAGAATTTAAATTCAATATCCTCCTAGATACTATAAGGATTTTTATAATAGGCTAATTGTAGGGAAGATTTGATCTATTGTTCTTTTTGTATTGGCCAGACTTAACAAATAGTTTACCCTTTACAAGGATTACTTGTGCTAGACTTAGAAGTATCCTAAGACACTAGGAGAGGTGATTAGCAATAGATAATTAGACTGTCCTAAGCTATATATGGCTTTTTAAATTCCAATAACATAAAGCTAGTACCTGCCAAAGTACTATTTGCAAATACAACTATTACTTTATGTTATTACAAAAAAAAAAAATAAAATATACAATAATATAAAGCTAGTATTTGCCAAAATAACTAATTAAGAAACCAGCTTTTTACTTTATATTATTATAAGAAAAAGAAAGAAAATTAAATAAAGAAAGATAATTTATAGAAGCAATAAGATAAAAGAATAGAATAAAGAATAGT
>CAJVQA010001470.1:0-25473 GCA_910591915.1 Cetraspora pellucida | reverse complement strand
ATGGCAGCTAGTGTAGAACCTTCGGGCGGACTACTTAAATTAGACAATGACTAAAGTTGTACGAGTGGCTAGTTGTATACTCTTTCCATGGTTGCCTCCTGTGGTTGTAATGCAACCATTAGCTGAATGTACTATTAATAAAATCCTGGGTCACAAGTACTCACCTTAATATTTAAAAAAAAAAAAAAAAATTTATATTTTAATCATCTCAAATTCTTTAAAATCAAATTTCTACTAAATGAACTGCATATACATTTTTTCTGTTATAAAATATATCTATATACTTTCTATAATACAAATTGCTTTTATTGCAACCTGCCTGACACTCCAACACATTGATTAATATGTACTAACCTCACACTACTCACTAATATTATACAAGATACCATTTCTAAACACATTAGTCAAAATTATCTAGACCTTTCTAAACTTCAGCAAGAAAAACTTATTCAAAAAATTCAAAACTATAAAACTTTTTATTATACACTATTTAATAAAAACTTATTCTATCTTGATATTATACTTAAAAAAACTTATACTCAAATTTCTAATTCAAATAATCCAAAACCTAAATATTTCTTACAAATTAGCATCACAAATTGCTATTAAAATACTTCTTAAAATCAATAAGTTATGTTACAATTTACTCTAGAAACTATATTGTATAAACTTCTTAAACTGAAAAAAATAACAATTTTTCAAACTTCTTTTTTCTAAACATCTAATTCAAACTAATTATAATATACAAACCAAATACAACTGCCAAACATATACATACTTATGCATATGTGGACTATCTGATCAAGTACACTTAAACTCTAACTTATATTTATCTATCAGCTATACTATTAGAAAAATTAATATATAGACTATTCTCTAGATTAAATATAAGATCTTTTTTAATTATATTTTAATTATCCAAATCTAGATGAATCTTGACTACTCTAGTAGGTTTAGATTATAGATAAATATATTTGAGCTTTACTCTTGAATATAGTTTTTTTCTTATTTGTACTTAAGTTAGTTATATAATTAGCAATTTAATAGTTAGCTTTAACTGCAAGTATTGGTTTTGGCTATAGTATTTATATAGAATTTTTTTGTATATAGTAACTTCATATAGTTATTAACTTTAAAACTACCAATAAAAATATGAACAAGGCCTTACTTTAATACTAAAAAAAATATTTATATTTAATTTTAACTAATATATATATGCATATACATATATACAACTTGATTAACTTGTACTTTAAATTTTATTTAGTTTTAATTTACAATTCAAATATTATATTCTTCTTAGTACTCATTATAAGTCAGAATTGGTTAAAAATAGATTTTGACTAGTACAATGTAATTAAAATTATACAATAATTATCTACTAAAATAAATAATTTTCTATTATAAATATAAATAATTTTTTATTAATAAACAGAAAAGTTTATATTTTCCATTAACCAGTTTTATAGCTTTTATAATTGATCAAATTAAATAATAATTAATTAATTATTGTATAATTGAATAATTATAGTTATAATATTTTTAACAAAAAATTTAATTATATATAATTACAAAATTCTTAAAGTTCAATAATGTTAAGGTTAGCATTTTGAAATAGAACTAGCAAAACATATAATATAATTAAATGGTTTAATAAAATCTTTGTTTTATATAGATTTTGAAAAAAAATTTCAAAATAAATAAAATTATATTACTGTTATAATTGTTATATTATATTTAGATAAAATTATATATATATATTAGCTTATATATTATTATATAAAATATTTATAATAAATTTGTATATAGGTGAGAAATATTAAATTTTATTCTAAATAAATTTTTTTTTTTTTAAATATTAAGGTAAATATATGTAACTCAGAATTTTATTGATAGTATCAGTTGGCTAGCATTTGTTAATATACAGTGCAAAAGTAATTATGAAAAGAATATACAACTAGTTACTCATACAACTTTAGTTATTGTCTAATTTAAGTAGTCTATCTGAAGGTTTTATACTAGTTGCTATATCTAGGATCTACCTGTAGAACTTCTATTTAAACACTCTGATCCTATATTTACTACACCTTACCAATGATTTCAGTAAACTAATAAAGATATAACATAGTCACTAAGTTATATTTAACTTTGTACTAAACCTATTAATGCATTCTGTATCTCATACTTATAGCTTATCCAGTATCACTTTGACCTAAACTATTACCTGCAGTTAGAGCTAACTATTAAACTGCTTTTATCCTTGTAAAGTTTATCTAAAACTCCAGTATCTATCTTTTTGACATCTTCTCTATCATTCTCTACTAACTATTACTCAGACTCTCTAAACTTCTAATTCAGATAACTTGGTATAATACACTTTAGTATTTTTTTCTTTAATGATTCTAGCAGCCTGGTTGGTTATATGCTTCTCTACACATCTTATCATCTAGTTTATCTGCCTATTTCTTTAGAGATGTTTTATAGACTTTTATTAGTTCAATAGCACCATTGAAAGTTTTGAGCTACCTTCTTATTCAGGATTTTCAAATAGGTTTCTGACTCTTTGTTTCTTTTGCTTTTCACATCCAATGGTCTTATCATGGGTTTGCATCAAAGTCTTATACAATACTAGTTATTAACATTTCTCTATATAAATATAATGTTACACTTTACATAGATGCCCTGAGTTTCTATTCAAAATAGTGCAACTGAAGATTACAGATATACTAATTCAACTGATTAACAGAGACAGTTACTGTAATACAGATATATTTTCTAAAATTTATCATTTATGAGATTTGAACTCTAGATTTGCCACTTGGAAGATGACAACCTGACCACTTCACTAAATTACTACACCCCTTCTAGGTAAATTATAAATTTATCTTTATATATATAATTTATATACAATATTATATATAAGTGGTGTGGTAACTTAGTGAAGTGGTTAAGTTGTCAACCTTCCAAGTGGTAGGTTGGAAGTTTAAAACCTACTGACAGTAAAAATTTGGAAAACCATCTATATTATATCAGTATTAAGTGAAGTAAGTGGTATTATAGTAATGACATTCCATTAATCAGTTGGGATCAGTATTTGTAACACAGTTACACCAGATAACTGGCAGATCATGAGGCATCTGTACAATGTTGAAGTATATAGAGAAATGCAAACTGGCATCGGGCAGTGCAAATCCAAGTTAAGTCCTTATGGTCATGTAAATTTGTGAACTGAGAAACCAGATCCTACTTGGGAAGACCCCAAGTAGAGAGGTAGCACAGATCTTTAACAGTACTACTGTAAAGGCTAGACTTAGGAAATGAATACCAATATAAAAGGAATTAGACAGACAGAACCTCAGATGAGAAGTACCACCAACCAGGCTGCCAAAAGTCTCGAACTGAAGAAAAAGAACCTTGGGAGGCAGATCCTAGAGCACCAGGGACAGGTTATAGTTCTACTGAGCTATCTGGATTGGGAGTCTGAGATTGAAAACAGAGATATACTATAAGTATTAGGAATATGCTATGAAGTTGGTGCTAGGATTTGGGTGAACTCTGCAAGGATGAGCTCTATTAACAAGATACTAAATGTGAGTAGTTAGTTAGCAAGAAGGCCTTCTAGAGCCCTATAGTCAGGTGATGTACTCTGAAATGTGTAATGGCTTGATGAATGTACAGACAGGAAGGTTACAATTAGGTTAAATGACACTTAGATATACAGGAACTTGTGTACTATTTGTCAGTATAAGTATAGAGATCAGAGTGTTTAAATAGATAATCTTCTAGTAGATTGCAAGTATGGCAACTAGTGTAAAACCTGCTGTATAGGCAGACTACTTAAAATAGGCAACCAAAAGTTGTACATGTGGCTAGTTGTATACTCACCTTGTACAAGTTATATAATCATAATTAAATACAATAAAGACAATAGTCATTAATAACTATGGCCTTAGTATAAGCAAAAAAAAATTTTTAAAATAAAAATAAATATATATACAATATTAAATAATAAATTAAATAATTAGAGAATGTCAATCCTAGTATAGTGGTTAGGTTGTTATCTTCTAAGTGATAGGTCTAAGGTTCAAATTCTACCTATACCAAAATTTGGAAATTAATCTGTATTATAGCAAACTGTCTCTTAACAA
This sequence comes from Cetraspora pellucida, assembly GCA_910591915.1. Classification (NCBI taxonomy): domain Eukaryota; kingdom Fungi; phylum Glomeromycota; class Glomeromycetes; order Diversisporales; family Gigasporaceae; genus Cetraspora; species Cetraspora pellucida. Next base: position 21,325 of record CAJVQA010001470.1, on the reverse strand, counting down.
ATGATTAGATTTGTATATCTGTAATCTTAAGTCACATCATCTTGAATAAGAGCTTGAGACATTTATATAAAATGTAATATTATATATATATAAAGGAATATTAATAACTAGTATTGTATAAGATTTTATACAAACTTATAATAAGACTACTGGATATAGTAAAAACTAAGAAACTGAAAAGTTAGAAGCCTACTTGAAAATTTTTAAGTAAAAAGATAGTATGAACTTTTAACAGTATAATCAAACTAATAGAAGCCTATAAAATATTTTCAAAAAGATAGGCAGATAAACTGAATAACAAAATGTGTAAAGGAACATATAACCAATTAGGCTGTTAAAATCACTAAAGAGAAGAATACATATATATATTATACTAGACTATCTGAATTGGAAGTTAGAAAAGTTTTGTTGGTTCTGATTAGCAGTTAGTAAGAGATAATAAAGAAGACATTACAATAATAGGTACTGAGATTAAAGTAAATTTTACAAGAATAGAAATAGTATAATGTAGTAGTTAAACAAGTAACCTTTGTGACTGCAAGTATTAGATAACTATAGTATATTGCATAAAACTAGACCAGCTGTATATAGGACATGAAAGGTTTTAATAAGTTTCTTGTTAAGGATAAATTAGTTCTAAGAGTCTCAAAAGCATCAAATACTTTGGATAGGTGTAGCCTAAAAGATGTTCTTGTAATTACAAGTTGGACTATATATGCAAAGAGTTTAAATAGACAAGATTTGTAATCAATTTGCAAGTATGACATTTAGTATAGAACCTGTATAGTAATGTATAAATGGATTACTTAAATTAGGTACTAAAATTATATGTGTAGCTAGTTGTAACCTCCTATATATAAAAGCTCCTAGAGGCATCTGTGTTTAAATACTTAAATAAAAATATTGATTCTTAAAAATAATAACTTTAATGTTAAAAAAAAAAATTTAAATTAAATTAAATAATTAAAAGATATAATAATTTAATAAAATAGATAAGTTGTTAATTTTTAAATGATAATTAGATATTTGAAACCTATTTAATAATAAAAATTTGATTGAATTAAGTATTTATAATTATAATTGCATTAGTATAACTAGTAAGCTATATATTATTTGTATAACTAGTTATACAAAAAGATGCAAACCAGTAATTATATAAATTTATAGAAATTAAAAAATAAAAAATTTATTTGAAAAGATTTAAGCTAAAAAATATTATAGAACTTTATCATATTATTGCAAAATAATGTTTTAAGATGTTATTTAAAGACATATTGTTTGAAAAAAACTAATAATTAATTTAGCTGAAGATTTGTAATAACTAAAAATTTTGATTTTCATTTATTTAAATTAATAATCAGCTCTTTTTAAATAATATGTTTTAAAATAATACTCCAAGATATTATTTTATAATAATATAAGAATAGTACTACTATAAAATTTAAACTTAAAAAATAGATACTAATACAAAGAAACCAAAAAATAAAAATCTTAGATAAGAGGTATCACTAATCAGATTACTAAAATTGAATTGGAAAAAAAATATTAAGCAGATCTAATATATCAAAGAACAGATTATAGTTCTATTAGATTATTTGAATTAGAAGTTTAAAAACAAAATAAAGATATACTAAAATATTTTAAATATTTTATAAAATAGTATTAGAGTTTAAGTAAACTTTATAAGCATAACAGTTTAATGATCAATCTTAATTGTAAATGTTGATTTTGTTATAATAATACCAGATCAACTGTAAAAATAAGTACAGAAGGTTTCAAAAAATTTATTTTAAGAATAAATTAGATCTAAAATTAAGATTATAATCTAAGTATAACCTAGTGAAGTTAATATGAGTTGCAAATTTAAAAGATTTAAAAATAAAACACTTAAGCAAAAATGTTAAGTATAACAATTAATGAAAAATCTTTGGGTGAACTTCTTAAATAAATAATATAAAAAAGTTACATATATAACTAATTGTATATTTTTTCTGTAGTAGTTTTTTATAGAAACATATTACCAAAAATCATTAATAAAAATTAAAAGACTCAAGAAATCACTTTAAAAAAAAAACAAAAAAAAACAAATAATTAATATTAATGTTATTATTAATTTTTTTGTTTATATTTCTAAATTAATATTATTGATAAGATTAATTATTAAAACTTTTAAGCAGAGTTTTCAAGACATGTTTAACTAGTAATTTTATATTAAAGTATTATTATTAACTATTTAGTGCCCACTATCCTTATCTTTAAACTTTATTTAGCTTTTATATTGCTTTCATATTAGGTGGTTTTGCGCGACCATATTGCGCAGCTACTTTATAGAGCCAATGTTAGTTTTATAAATTTACCAAATTTAGAAAAACTACATAAATAAATACGTAGTTTATGCGTTTTAGAAAATTACTATATATATTGTTTTATATAATTACTGTATATTTGAAATTTAAATACTACGTATACGTACGTAACTTTTTTTACAAAGTAAAATTTAAAATTTGACTGGTAACTTTATTTTTTATAATAAACTTTATAAAAATATTGCTTCTATAAAAAGTTGAAGCATTTTATGTATTAATATAGACTGCCGGCTGCTGTACTATAAAACAGGCATAACGGTGTCACGTTATACAAACTGAGTAAGGTAATACAAACGATATACGTACGTATAGAAATTTCAAAATATGATGAAGTATGTACGAACAAAAATGGTAGATTAAATTTAAAAGATTTTTTGTTTAAGCCAATATATTATTGCCGTAATAGTTTCTTTTTTAGATAATTAAAATAACGAACTAAGCACAATAATCGAGCTTTAAGTATATGTAAAAAAACCTTGCAATCCAAATTAATCTAGACTTGAACATTTATAGTATATTTCGGAGAAACAGAATCTAATAGGAATACTGTTTTCATGTTTATAATAATGATGAATCAATTTATGGAGATATTAAATCAATTAATGTACCTCTAAACATAGACATAGGCAGGAAAAAGCGTGTTCGATAATAATTTAAATTCGTACAACGATAGTAATTTAAGACTCATTCAATAAAAGATAACGATAATACCTGATATATCTATATAAAATTTGTTCAACGACGGTAAAACAGGTCATTTCTTAAACTAACCAAAATAAGAAAGCATGGATCATTGCGATAGTCATGTCAAATTTTTTCGTTGAATTGAAAATATGCGCCGATGTATGTACAACCAATCGGTATTACATAAATAAAACTTCGTACGTACGTAATCTTTTGGATGTTAATATCGATATTATCGATATGAGTGACAGCAAAGGAAGATTAGGCTTTTTGTGATTTCAAATTTTTATTATTTATTATTTACTGGACTCAGCCTTGATCAGAGACACGTATGATACGTAATTAAATTTACTTATCGGTTAACTGTTAAGTTATCATTACGTACGTATCCTATGTGTCGTCAGTCTAAGGCTAGTATAAGGCTGAATTCGGCAAATAATAAATCATAAACTTGAAAAGTCAACTATTCGTATCTGTTTATATCCCAATGTATTTTTTTATATGCCAGAATAACAAACAAAAATTTATTAATGTTTTAAAGCTTTATATTATCCTAATATTCTTATTAACGTTAATGGAAATGAATCCGTACCTGGTACGTATAAGTATACGTACGTTTGTACATTTGTACGTACGTACGTACCTTTTTTGTTAGTATAACATTCTTAGAAATAATATTGTCATACATGTTTTAATCCGAAACTTTAATGTTAATTGCTTTAATGTTTCTAAATGTTCATTATAAAGAAGCATTTCCTTTGTACGTATAAATATGTTCGTTGCAAATCATCTCTTTAATAAGTTAAACGGAATTATAATTATGGGAAATAAATATTGAGAATCGATTTGTATTCAAATAAATTAAGAAAATTGGTACTTAAGTGTAAGTACAGTACATACATGTAACGCATCTCTTTTAGGACTGGGTTCTAGAGAATACAAATACGTGGTTGTAAATATTATTTATTACATTGGTGTAAGTACTGAATCAACGATTAACCAATCAAAAATCATATTATTGCATTTTACGCATGCATTCGAAATACGATACTGACATTTGCTGGCATATATAGTGGTCCAATTGAATATTAATTATACGTATTAACGAGAAAAAAAAACACTTAGTCCTTTTGTCTTTCCTTTAGCTAAAATAAAAAATCCACACATCTTGATATGGCTTTACCACGGAAAATCACACGACTTTTCTCCAAATTACAGGTAACGGTAACGTATAGTAACAATAATGGCACTTGTAGCATGGGCACGTGTATTATCGTTAATTGCTAAAACATTTTTTTAACGTTAAGAAACAAAAATCAGGACCAAAAAAGTTGAGAATTGACACTTCAAGGAATTCAAGTGAGTCAAGTGATTTTGGTAGTGAAGAATGATCATATTATATAAAAACACCTAATCATACTCACCTTTATCAGGATTCCCACAACCTTTATCACCATCTTTATCAGGATCCCCACCACCTTTATCAGGATCCCCACCACCTTTATCAAGATCCCCACCACCTTTATCACCATCTTTATCAGGATCTCCACCACCTTTATTAGGATATGAGATTAAATCACCAAAATCTTTATTAGGATCAGATATTAAATCACCACGACCTTTATCAGAATCTGATATTAAATTTATAATTCCACCAGAAATTTTCATAGAAATATGTTTACATCTTGCACCACAAGATCTTTACTCTCTTTCAACTGTATGCAAATATTTTCGAAATATTTTATGGTCAACTTCAAATACTACACAAACAATTTGGGAAAAATCTAGAATTAAATATTCAAGTTATTTAAAATTACCACCTCCATTTGATATGACAGAACAAGAATACATTTGGTTAACCTTATTACCAAAAAATTGTCAATTTTGTTCAAAACCTTATAAACAATATTTATACAATATTTGGCCTTCTAGAATTGTTGCATGCGAATCTTGTTTTAGAAAAAATACTATTTACACCATGTAAGTCTTGGGTTGTATATTTAAATATTTTGATTTTTATATTTATTTATTTATTTATATATATATATATACATACCATTTTTTATAAATACCATTTTTTTTATACGTATATAGAAAAGACGATCGACCACGATGCATTCCTCGAGAAATTTTTAATTGTATTCCACACACGAGATATTTTTATTATGAAATTTTTGTAATTTATTGGATCTCAGACATAGAACTTGCAAAAGAAGAATACAATTCATTAGATAAAAGTCAAAGAGAAGAATGGATTGGAGAACGAACAGAACAAGTTAAAAGAGCCAAAGAAGTGCTTAATTTATATTTTCAACAAGATTATCAAGAGGTTTATAAATGTGGTGTTTTTAATCCTAATCGTACTAATAACGAACCTCGAAAAAAATTTTAAAAAAATTTCTATAAGTAATACTGTAATACGTATTCAGTTATTCAGTATTATATTTACATAGTACTTTTCTTTTTTTTTTTTTTGATCGTCCAGATTAACCAACTAATTAATTACGTACTGTTATTAGTTAGTTATTTCCCTTTTTGATTTTAATGATTTCTGTAGTAAATAGTGTATTTATGATTTACGTACTATGCTACGTACGTAATTGTAACAACTGAAACCAATACGTTTTAAAAAAAGTTATCGTTATGAGTGGATTAAAAGATCTTAACCTTTCCAACTGTATATTACATAAACAAACACACATATATATATATTATTCAAGTTAAGTATTGCTATTTTCAGTTTAGTTCCTCCGCTGCTGTGTCATCCTATTTTTAGATGCATTAACTGCTGGATTTAATATATACATATATATAAATATATATAAATATATAGAAATATATAGAAATATATATCGATTGGCTAAACGTTAAGATTTAGCTCATCCTTTTTTTTTATGCTATATATAAATAAAAGGTTAGAATTTCTTAGCAAAAAAAAAAAAAAAAGCAAGCCCTATTTTTATATAAAAAAAATTTATGACTTACAACGACAAAATATTCCTTGTTTCATTAATTAAACAATTCAATATCGATATCATTATTAATATCATTATTAATATCAGTTGATAGAAATAAAATGTTAAAAGATTAGTAAAAATCAATTTTTTCATTCTTTTCATTCTTAAAAATTTTTTTCTTTTAGTGTCGTGATAAAAAAAAAAAAAAAATTATGGCACTGAAAACAACTGAATTACAAGGTGTCTTACCACACTCAAGTTATGTGCAAGACCGTGGTACATCTACTACCTTGGCAGATAATCTTTCTTTAAAGGACAATAATTCTAAAAATGCCAAGAAAAATCTTAATTTTGTAAAACGTGTAAGAAGATTTATGAAGCTTCATTGTAATAAATCTCGAATAATCCTTCTCATAATTTTTCTTATAACAATTTCTGCCATAATAACAATCGTCTTAATTCTAAATAAAAATCCTTTTGTATTAATAAGACCTCTTTGTAAATCTCAATTCGGTATGTCATCCCTTAATCAAACATTTAATGCCTTAGCTAAATTAGAAACAAATCAAGTCGATGATAGTTTAATCTCGTACAATTATGTAGATTCTTCTGGTTTTACAGGAAAATATAGATTTGGTGAAATAATGTTGAGTAATTTAAATTATTATAAAACAAATTTTACTCAAAATGGAACCGATATTAAAAATTTTTGGAATGGAAGTTGGACTGGTAAAAATGGTTGTAATAGTTATGATGATTTTTTAAATAATAAGTTGAATGTTCAAGAACGTGCTATTAGAGAAGCTTTTCAATTTAATTTACTTAAAATTACTCAATTATTATCTTCTCCTCCTTATAATCAATCTTTATCTTTTTTTTTAGACAACCCTTTTAAATTTTCTTCGGGTTGTAATTTTCAATCTGATGGTTTAAGTGTTTCTAATGTTACTTTGGCTGGTATTTTGGCCTCGGCTTATTTAATTGATCCTGATGAGGTTGGTAAAGCTTTGGTTAATAGTGTAGCCCCTTGTGATAATAGAACTTCAACTAGTTTAATAAGATATTTTATGGACTTTACTGGTTGTGATTTTAGTTCTGATAATGTTAATGAAGCCGTATCTTCTTTTGACAATGTAACCAATGTATCCAATGTATCTAGTATATCGTAAATTCTATGTAATATAATTTAGACATGATAACTCATAGTTAGCAGAACATCCCAAGATTATTATCGTTATATATATGTTTTTTGGATATTAATTTCCAAATATAAATACAATTCCTACCTGAATTCAATTCATTCAATTCCTAATTGATTTTAAAAAACAAATTAATATATACTATATTAAGTGCTTGACTTTGTTTATATTATGTAATTTTTACTCTTGTGCATTGTTACCATATTGTGTTAGTATTCTAATTTCGTGTTATTTATTTGATATTTATATTCCGTTAAAACATCTAATTCCGATTATTCTCACTCAAAGATCTTTATTTTTAACTCAGTAAACGAAGAGTACATGTATATACTATATTAATGAAGATAAAGTTTCTTGAATTTTTTGTAATCATTTGATTCTTTTTTTGTAGATACCAAACTTTCTTATAAATAATCGTTAAATAATTTGAGCGAAACGATTTTAGTAGTCTATTAGTAGTCTATTAGTAGTTTGACGTGTCTCAGAATTGGATTCTCATAGAGAAAATTCAACCTAATAATAAACTTCTATCAAATCGATGAAAAAAAAGGTCTTTTGTATCATGAAATAGCAAAAATAGTAGTAACTTGTCAAATATAAAAAGCTCTACGTAATCTAATAAAATAATAATCATCTTTACAGTATTTTAAACTTGAAACTTGCGGTAATAAGTTCTAAGTTTAGTAAGTTCAAAACATGGAAACTCTGTTGATCTAACGCGAATACTAACCTAGTTTTTTCAGTGACGCGTTATGATCTTTCAATTTCTAAGATGAATATAATTTTAATTTCAATTGAAATGTTTTTATCATATGTCTTCTATTTTTAAATTATGTAAGGGCAATAGAATCTGTACAGAAATTAAATTCATCTCGCACGATCAACGAGCCTAGCCTTGCATTATTATTAACGATATAAACACGAAGAAAATAATTATGGCTTAAATTTATGAATGAATAATTTGAGTACGTAAATGAATACGTGAATACGTGAATACGTACGTACTTACGTGATGCTTACGTATAACATTTAACTGTTAAATATTCTGATGAAAAAGATCCAATCATATGATTTGTGCGAAGTTGACATCTCATTTATATATATATTATTTTACTTGAAAAAAAAATCAAATGATGCTTAAACGATATATTTAGAGAAATCTGATTTATATTTTATCGTTTCTTTGTATATTGGAAATAAAGGTATTTATTTATCTTTAAATGTTATTGTTGATATTAATTTAATTAATAGATAAAATTATACACGAATATAATACAATCTTTTCTTTTTTAAAAGGTCAAATCAAAATAGAAAATTTTATAGAAAATTTTTATTATTGTCGATACTCGTGTCACTTTTATATAAATCACAAATCACGATGAATACTATGAGCAGCAGACCTAGAGACGAGGGTAAAGAAAAAAAAAAGGAACTACTATAATTGTATATAGTATTACTTTTGTCGATGTTCATAACTCTATAATTTTACCGGAAACCTTTTGGTTTTCAGAAACACGCGTTGCTCATTTGGTTAAAGGTCTCTCGTTAGATGAAGATGGATGGGAAGGGCTTGATAATCAATCAATGGATATGGATATGGAATTTACCAAACATGACTCTAAGGACGATAATGTAGATAATTGGGAACCTGATCGTTATGAGGTAGACCAAATTATTGCTCATAAAGTTATGAACGTAAGTGTTTCTTATTTTTTTTCGTGTTTCAATTATTTATTATTCTTTTTTTCTTAATATTCGTGTTTAATTACTTTATTATTCTTTTATTTATTTATTTTTATTTATTTATTTATTTATTAGGGTCAAGATCATTACCTGGTTATGTGGAGAGGTTACTCCAAGGACACGTAATTCTGTTCTTTAATCTTATGTGGCTTTTTATTATATATATACATGTATATATATATATATGTATATATATATTTATTTAAATTTTTATCTTACATCATATTTAAGTTGGGAACCTGTCGAGAATCTCGATGATTGCCGTGAAAAACTTGAAGAATTCCATAAACTTTCCAATGAGATGAATATAAACGATCATTGTCATTCACAATATGAATTTGATCCCGAAGAACGTACTATGTTTTTAAATGCTCTCTATGATTCTGGTCGTATTAACTTTGATCTTTATGACAAGATCGTTCTTGGAAGAATAAAAGATTATGATTATAATGATAATGCTTCTGATCCTAGAATTGAAAAGTACGTTCTTTTATTGGTTAAATTATATATATATATATATACGTATATATATATATATATACGTATATATATATAATTCATTACTTATATATCCTTTTAAATTATTATTATGGTTATCCTTCTAAATTATTATTATGTTTTCAAAAGTGTTCCTATTGCTGAAATCGGTGAAAGAGGTAAAAAAGAAGAAGAAGAATCAAAACGTCATGAAGAATGTGACTTGTTTTAGTTAACGTATTCATTAAAAAAAGGTTTCTATTAAGACTATTTGTTTCAAATTTGTTGATACAATATTCCTATTGTATAAATGTTTCAAGAAATTTTTTATATTAACCTATTTTAGAATTGAAATGTTAAAGGATTATGTCATGTAAATTTTATGAAACCAAATGCAGATAGAATAAATAATATAGAATTTTCATTTATCTAAGCTATTACAATTATTTAAATCCGTTTATACGTACTCTATCACTATTGTTTTTAGTATATCGTGTGCATGAATTCTGTCAAATGATAGGTCAAATACATTCACTCATTATACATTTAACCCTGGATACGTATAAAGAACCTTTATAACAATTCATTCCATACGTAAAAACTTTTTAAGATTATGTGTAGAAACATAGTAAATAATTCTTAAATTTTATTATAACAATAACGAGTAGATTATAGCGGGGTTTTCTAAATAACACATGCTACTGCAAGATGTCAGTCCATACTTTACAATGTTTCTGGAATGTTCTGGTTAGAGATACGGGTCGACCCCGCCCGACGGCGGGTCGATGGGCGGGTCGACCCTCAGCCTGCACCGGGCCGGTTGATAAGAGAAGTGTTAAAATCAATCCCCTTCTAAAACATATTTCAGGCAGAAATTGAATAAATATCAGCTAGTCGTTTATAATAATGTAGGAGAAGTTGGCTCATTTAGGTGATAAAATTGGCAAATAGTGAATATAATATAAGGATCAGGAATGTTCGGAGGCATAGACAATAAATGAGACATAGACAATCAGTTAACGTTAAATACTAAAGTGCTGGAATTTTTTCTTAAGGACAAACCGAATAAAGATTAAATAATTTAAACATCACTGGGATTCGAAAAGAAACTACCTGATGGATATGTCTGATCAGAAAAAATTATACTAGCAAAAAGGTCAACCTGGTCAACCGGCCTGAGCTTTTTTAGGATCGACCCCGGCCCACGATTTTTTCATCGACCCGTATCACTAAGGTTGTTAAATGGAGTGCTCCAGACTATAATAAAACCACTTCTGGAGTGTGAATACCCCATTAACAACCATACTGCGCGGTGGACTTATGTCATCCTTGTGGATAGTCATACAAACGGCCGGATCGGTTCGGCTGTCTCGTCTCGGCTCACGGCTAATGTCAACCAAGCCGAGCAGATCTTTCAGCTTTGCAGACCAAAACCGAATCATTTATAATGACTCTAATTAAAAATTGAGCCAAGTATGCCAATGCTCATAGATGATCGATGCGTATTTTTCTAAAATTTAATGTTACCTAACGCTAATTCAAACAGCAAATGAGCGATAATTAAATTTAAATCTTTGAAACTCGGATTTTTAACTCAATTCACTGATAATCATTTTAATAGGCACCATATTTATCGATTCACAAGTTCATTTCATAGATAGTTTATTTTAATGACAGCCTATTAATAGACAATTTATTTCACTTCTAATAACAATGACTATAATTTGACAGTGATGTCGGTAAAACAAATTTCTATGAAAATGGTTATTGATAAAATAAACTATGTTTGTAAAATTAATTCCTATTCGATGAAATAAACTGTGAAATGAAGTTTTATTAATTGTTTTTAAAATTCATCGGAATAAGATATCTATGAAGTAATTCCTATTTAGTAAAACAGAACCGTTTTTTAACTTTTGAATTATATTTCTGTATTATCGTTATTAGCATGATGAAAATCTATTTGATTAGTTGTCGATCATGTAGTAACACTATACAGCTATATAAAATACAATCGATCATATAATAAATTATCAATGAATGGGTTTGGCCTCATAGCTTATTGGCTAAGTTCCCAAACCTTCACAGACAAGGTCAATAGTTTGAGTTGAATTGATTGTTTTTGTAATCAATAGAGTTATAATCAAATGCAAAGTCTTATAAGAAGTTCAAGTTATAAGTACAAATCTGTAATAGAAATTTCTAAAAAAAGTTCAATTGTAAAAAGTAGGTATTATGTATAACAAGTAATGTTACAGAAGGTTCTGGTTTAAAATGGTATGCACATGTAAGTCCTTAGGCAAAAGACAACATTAACATTCTTATATTTTCTAATAAGGCAGTATTAACATCTTTATCTCAACTTGTGAAGTACTTGTTTGGAAGGATAATTAAAAAATTGCACAAATAAGTTTAAATTTAGATTTAAGATATAAGATTTGATTTAAAAGATGTTTTATAATAATCAAAATTAGAATAATAAGAAAAGCAATAAATACAAGAATAATTTGTAATAAAGAATTGATTTTAATAAAATTAAAACTATCTCTAATACTTTATAAATAATTAAAATTCTATTTATAAAGCAAGTAAATTCAATATATAAAGATATATAATAATTTGAATTAAAGTTAAAGATATTAGGTTGATAATAAAAATATAATAAAAACAATAAAATACTAATATTAAAGAGTTATAAAATATAGTATATATGCATTGTAGTATATACTTTAATTTAGTCAATTAAGTTTGTAAATTATTTGTATAATATAAAGATCTTATATAACAAAAACAATTTTTTTCTTTAAGTTTTTTTAAAAAAATTCTAATATCTCAAAAGTTTGATTATGAAACTGCTTTTGAAATTTTAATAAAAAAATTATTACTAAAATTTGTAAATACTAATGCTTAAATAAATTTTAGATCTTATTCTAATCCTAAAGTAAATTAAAAATTATTTTTTGGTTTATATATAAATTTATAAATAAATTATAAAGATGTATTTCTATACATCTTATACTAAATATTAGAATTTAATATTAAAATACTAATTAATTTTAAAAATAGTTAAAAATAATATAATGTATTATAAAATTAAATTAAACCTAATTTCAATTATATAATATAGTCTAAAATTATAAAAAAACTTTATATAAATATATAAAAAATATAATATACTAATCTTAATTTAATGGATTCACATTTTTAAAAACAGACAGAAGCAAATATATAAAAATAAAATAAAATTAATTAAATAAATGCATTTAGGATCTTTAAAAAAAAAAAGATTTAAATCAAAAAAACATAAGTACTTTATTTTTATACTAGTTTAAATAATATACTTTGTAACAAAGTTTTGTTTATTTTGTAATTTTAAACAAAAATTTTAAGAAAATTAAAAAATTATCCTAGATCTAAAAAAAGAAATAATTAAAACACATAATCAGTTAATAATAATAAAGTTAACAACAAAACAAACATATTACATTATACATATAGTAATTATTAATTTAATTAGGAAATAACATATTAATTATTTTAAATATATCATTAAACAAATAAATAAACAACATACTAATATACATGACTGACTTCTTAGCAAAACAACATACTTTCTTTTTGCCTTTAAACTTTCAATATACAAACATTTCAACACTTTTCATATTTTACAATAGGAACAAAATCCTGTTGAGCTTCTTACCTAATACTTTATCAAAAATATTTACAAAGCTCATATATTGGCAATATGGTCTTCATAAAAAAGAAACAATGAATGGTCTCATATTAACCACTATATAGACTGACAATCAACATGGCTATATCTCAATCATAACCAAAAACCCTCATCCAACTTTACTAGTTTCAAACTTAATCAATCTAAAACTTTTAAAATCAAAACTCTATTGAATAAATTATCAACATACTTTTCTTTTTATAACATTTATTCAACTATCTTTACAAATACTAACTGCTTTTGATGTAAACTTCCTGACTCTCACTCATACTGACTAACTTGTCTTAACCCTTCTCTTATAACAAACATTATTAATTCATCAATTCAGCATATTTTATCTAAAGCAGATCTTGATTTATCTACTAGCCAACTTCATGAACTTATTCAAAAAGTTCAAAAACATTCTTCTTTTGACTGAATACCATTTCAAGCAAACTCTCTCTATCTGGATCTTATTTTTAAAGGTCTTATATTCAAAGCTTTAATTGAAACAATCCATAATTACAATATATTAACTAAGATAGCTTTACAAATTATTATTTAAACACTCCTTGATATTAATGATCAAATTTACAACCAAATATGGAAACCATACTGCATTGACCTCTCTAACTGAAAAAAATAACAATATTACATCTCTTCAAACTCATAATACTCACAATACTTCACAACAAATACAACAAACCAGATATTACAAAAGATTATATACAAATTATATATACTCATGTCTATGTAGAATAGCAGATCAATTACACTTATGTCCCAATATTTGTCTACCAATTGGACAAACTATTAGGAAAATTAATATATAGTCAACACTTTGAATTAATCATAGTACATCTTATAATTATATTTTAACATTACAAATCTAGGCAGGTTTTGACCACCATAGTTAGTTTAGGTCATAGATAATGATGTCTGAGCTTTAATTCTTACATGTAGTTTTTATTTTGTATTTTACAATCTTAGTATATCTTTAATATATAGTATATTAATATGTACAACTAAAATTACTAATAAAGATATGAGCAAGGCCTCACCTTAATACCAAAAAAAAAAAAAAACAAATCAATATACTAATCTAAAAATAAAGATAGGAGTGTGGCAACTTAGTGAAGTGGATAAGTTGTCAACCTCCAAGTAATAGGTAGGGAGTTCAAAACCTACTGACAGTGAAAATTCAAAAAACCACCTATGTATATTGGTATTATGGGCATTTGTGCAATGTTGGAGTTATACAGAGAAATGCAAACTAGTATTAGGTAGTGCAAACTCAAGATAAGTCCTTGTGCCTAGTACTACAGCAATGGCAATCTGTCGATCAGTTGGGATCAGTACCTGTAACAAAGTCATACCAGATAACTGGCAAGTTATGAAGTATCTGTACAATGTTAAAATTACACAAAGGAATGCAAATCAGCATCGAGCAGTGCAAATCCAAAATAAGTCCTTGTAGCTGTGTAAATTCATGAACTGGAAAAACTGAAACCCACTTGGGAAAATCTAAGTAAAGAGGTAACATGGATCTTTGACAGTACTACTGTAAAGGTTAGACCTAGAAAATAAATATTAATATAGAAGGAATCAGGCAGACAAGAACTTCAGATAAGAAGTACTACCAACCAGGCTATTGAAAGTCTTGAACCAGAAGAAAAAGATCTTGGAAGGCAGACTCTGAAGTACCAGAGACAGGTTATAGTCCTATTAGGCTATCTGGATTGGGAGTCTGAGATCAAAAACAGAAGTATACTAAAGTACTAGGAATATGCTATAAAGTTAGTACTAAGGTCTGGATGAACTCTGCAAGGGTGAGCCCTATTAATAAGATACTAAATATAGGTAGTTAGTTAGCAGAGGAGCCCTCTTGGAGCCCTACAAGTTAGGTGACATACTTTGAAATATGTAATGGCTTAATGAATGTACAAACAGGAAGGTTATAGTTAGGTTAGACAGTACTTAGATATATGAGAACTTGTATACTATTTGTTAATATAAGTATAGAGATCAGAGTATTTAAATAGGAAATCTCCTAGTAGATTGCAGGTATGGCAGCTAGTATAAAATCTGCTGTGCAGGCAGACTACTTAAATTAGACAACCAAAAGTTATATGTGTGGCTAGTTGTATACTCACCTTGTATAAGTTATGTAATTATAATTAAAATACAATAAAGGCAATAGTTACCAATAACTACAGCTTTAGCAAAAGCAAAAAAAAAAAAATAAATAAATAAAGATACAATGCAGACTAGAACTTCTAAGTAATATAAAACTAATTTAATATATAAAAAGAATTAGTGATAAAATAAAAGATATATAAATAGCAAAATACTAAATATAATACTATCTAAATATAGTGAATATACAGACAATTTAAAATATATAACAAAATATTTTGCAATTTATTATCTAAAAAATATCACAAGTAACTAACTTCTTTATAACCAATTACTTAAAATACTAAAAAAAACAAAAGTTTTTATAATATCAAGAAGTATTATAAAAGAATAAGTATATAAATTGTTGATAATAAATCAAAATTCAAGATCTTTTAATTATCTAATAAATATGAGAAAAGAAGAAATATTTAAAAAAAATAAAAAAAACTAATAGTATCAAAAATAATAGAAAATAAATAAACTCTTTTCTGTAGATTCTAATTTACTAAGAAAATAAAAAATCAAATACATACAACACAGAAATAAGTAAAAAAAACTAAATAATCATATAGCAAAAGCTTATCTTAAGCTGAATAGTAGCAACTAATAAAGAAATATAGATATACCAACAACAAAAAAAATAAAAATTAAAAGGAAAAGAGATAAAGAGACTATTTCTATAACTAAAAAAGATATATAACAGCCTCAGAGCCCACATTGAATTTTTCTTTCAGACTTAGTTACAACTACTAATAAACATTAAGACAACAAATAAAATACCAAAAGACAAAGCCAACAACAAACTAGACAAAACCTATATTGACCAAGCAACAAAAAGAAAACATACACTTCTTTCTAGAGCAAAAAATAATACAAAAAATAGGCAATTAGGCACATCTTTGTTAGATAATACAATGACATCATCTCACACCAATAACAACAACAAACCAGTTGCAACAGATTCTAAAAATGCAAGTATAAATGTGACAGGCAACAATAATAAGCAAATAATTATTTCTCACAATAGCATGCTTTATATTACTATAAATAGCAATAACAACATGCTAATAGAGACAGATACAAATTCAATTGCCAAAAATAATAATGAAATGACTACCCAATCTGTAAAAAATACCCAAGCAACAACTAGCCAAAACACTATACATGACAATGAAGAAAACAACAACAGAATAGAAATAAAATCAGTAGATACAATAGCTAGTCACCAGACAGGATCCAAATCCCAAACCTATAGTTAAGTAACAAAACAAAATATCATAATAAAGAAAAGAATGCAAACTGATAATGAACAAGATTATAACCAATTATAGATAGATACCATTTAGCCAAATACAGTCAACTCTGTATATATCAAACCTGTTTATACTGAAATCAGGTTATAATGGACAAGACTTGACAGACTAGATTTTTAATAATTATTTAAGCTAGTTATACTGAACTAAAGTAGAAAATTCTTTATACTACATCTGAACACTTTTTTATCAACTCATAACTATATATACATATTTCTTTATAATGAATGATCATGTGATATTTTTTACTGACTAATTAGATTTCAAGATTAGTTGCAGTATAATTGGTTACAGGTTAGCCTATTTTTTTGAAATGCCATTTTATCAAAGTTGCAATTCATCTTACTGACAAGGCATAATTATGATATTTCGTTTTCTTGAAATAGCATTTAGGATGTTCTCAAGCACCTTAATCAAATGATCAGAAACAAGTTTTCAATTAGTCAGAAATTGAATAAATGAATCAAATGAATTACCATTCTGATGAAAAAACCAGCACTTTTTTTTCAAAAATTTACCATTGATATAAATTGCTCAAGCATTACTTTTACATTCTTATATTTTTTTGCATATTAAACATTTATAAACAATGAATTCTCAACAAATTTCTAACTGATCTAAAAAATAGTCACTTAAATAATCAATACCTTGTATGAATGTAATAAATAGACTTATATTTTAATCTTTAAGAAAACTATAATGAATATTGTTATTCTATTTTTTGATCCATATTTAATTGGATAATGAAGGTTGTAACTCTTCAAGAACATTTATTATGCTACTTTCAGTATGCAGAATTACTCATATATTCAAACTTTAATATGCATACAATAGTCATTCAAACTTAAATTAAAAACTTGCAAAGCATTCTAGAAATTTTGTAATAAAAAAGATGACCTCATCATAGTTATAAAGTTAAAGACATGGATGAAATTCTTGGCATATATAACTCTATCAGATAAAATAAACTAATTAGCAGTATTTAAGAATATAGTGAACCTTAAGGAGAATGTGAATTTCATTTTTTTATACTCTTCAAGAATCTATTTTAAGCTGTATAAAATTGACAGAATTTGCAGTCTATAATGTTTATATTTGTAAAGGAAACATACAGTTGTAATTTTGATTCTGTTCTTTTTATTAAAGAAAACACTTATTATTATAAGCAGTCAAGTTATAAAAAATTATAAAAATTACAGAAATTTTTGATGCTTACCAAATGTTATAAGATTTAATTATTGAATCAGATTTGTTAAAAAATTAGTCTTTACCTTAAAAATAATAGTATTATTTCATAAACCAAATTGGGTACAATGAGACAATATTTGTTGGATTTATTGTTTTACATTTTCTTGATGTCTTAACACATTGTAGTAAATTTTCTATATCACTCTTCTTAAATATGTTGTAATTGTTTTCTTATTGTTTCCTATTTAACAATAGTTATAATTTGATTTTTTTGTTTCAGTTCTTTTCTGTTAAAATAATAACTGCAGATAGAAAAAATAAAGCTTAATAAACTAATATTAAATATATAGTACTTTGCATAAATTATAGTATACTACAAAAAATTAGTACTATTCCTATTTAATCTTCTAAAGTGTTCTATCAACAGTTGTGCAAGTCAAAACTTCATGCCCATATTTAATTTTAACTAGTGTAATAGTTAATCTAACCCTATTTATTATTTTTTTGATTTGAATAACAAAAATAAGGATACAATATTTCCACACAGAGCTTAAAAAACTATATAAAATGCCAGCCATTCAAAAATATCATTCTTGATATAAGATAAATCAAGAAAAACATATAAAACAATAGACTGCAGGCTGGCAAATTACTATAAGATTTTAAGCCCTGTTTCTATACTATTTCAGAAGCCCTATTTCTACACTATTTCAGTATACAGCATAAGTTACTTGGCTGCATGTTGCATTATCTATACTTATCCATATGAATCTATACTAGTGTCAGAGATTTTTTATTATTTAAACAATAAAAAATCCCTGAAATCATATAAGTCTGACATCCTACATGAAGCATGTTGCATACAATATTTATACCAAGAAAATTATCTGTAATTTATAAATTTATAAATTATTATTAGAAATTCTTCATTGTGCCTTGTATAAATATCTAGTAATTACAGGTTATTCATACCTTATGTCAGTAATTATGTTAACAAAAAAACAAGTTACTCTTTCTGCTAACAAAAATATAAGATTTGTAAAGAAAAGGAAATGAATCCAATTGTTAAAAATATAGATCTTGCAAACAAGTATAGTGTAGAAAAGTCAACTATATCAGATATTTTAAAAGAAAAAGAATGTTGGTTAGCTATTACAACTAAAAAAGAAGGTGAGATAAGAAAATTTCATATGCCAAAATGGCTAAAACTTGAAAAAGCACTTGGTCTCTGGGTGGATAATGCACTTAATAGTGGTCAAGATATTAATAGACATATTCTCAAGAAAAAGGCAAAGTTTTTCATAGAACATCTTCTTATTGATAATTTTCACCAATCCAATAGTTGGCTAACTGGGTTTAAAAAATATTACGGACTTCATAGTTTAAAAAAGAAGGTAAATCTGCAAGTGTGCCTCTCTTGGAGAAAATAGAAAAAGACAGGCTTGTTTTATAACAATTACTTCAACTCTATGATCCTAAAAATATTTGGACTGCAAATGAAACAGGGCTTTATTGGAAAATGGAACCTTCTTGCACTTTGGCTCATTTAAAATTAGCTGAGCATAAAAAAAAAAAGCATGTATATTAATATTATGTGCTGTAAATACAAGTAGAACTGAAAAAATAAAACTTGCTTTTATACACACTTCTATAAGACCATATGCCTTATGAAATATTAACTATAATAATCTTCCTGTTCACTATTATTTAAACAAAAAGGCTTAAATGCAAATAAGTATCTTCAATGATCTTCTCCTCAAGTTTAATAGTTGAATGAACCAAAAAAATAAAAAAATTATACTTCTAGTTGATAGAGTGCTAGTACATGTTGATTTCGATGAAACAAAGGTAAAATTAAACTGTATACAAGTAGAGTTTCTCCTGGCACATATGACCCCAGTCCTTCAACTCTGTGATGCAAAAATTATCTATTCGTTCAAGTGTCACTATAAAAGTCTTTTTATCCAAAATCAGAATAAAGCATATAATGATGTACTAAATGAAGTAGTAAAAGAAATAGTATCATATAATATTTATGATGCTATAATTAATTCAGCTGAAGCATAGTCTATAGTATTGTCAAATACTATTAAAAATTGTTGGTAAAAAACCAGTATTCTTCTACAAGTAAACCCCAAAGAATATATTGAACTTAACCAAAATAGGTATGATTAGTATCGATATTTTTAAAGTGAAATGTAGCTTACATTTTATTTTTTTTAAAAAAAAAATTAAAATTCAAATTCTAGTAATATGGATGATGAATCAAACCTTTTGGAATTAATTGACTACTTACTAACCAATGACTCTTTTAACCTTCTTACTGCATATGAATATATTTTTGCTGAGAATGATAAAGTTGAAAACAGACTTATCTAAGAAGAAATCTTAGAGATTATTGAAAGTGAAGACAAAAATAAAAGTAAGAAAGAAGAGAAAACTCCTATTAAACAAAAAAAAATTACTTATACAGATGCAGAAAATTGTGTAATCTAAACACTAAAGTTCTTATATAAACAAAGACCAGAGTTTGGTGAAGTTGAGGAAAAAGTTAAAATTTTAAGAAAACTTCGCAAGCAGGTTCAGTTAAATATTATAAATAATCTTAAACAAGCTGATCTACGCCACTATTTTTAGTAAAAAAATTTTTTTTAGAATAGTTTTTTTTTTTTTTTATTATTATTTGTGTGTATATGTATGTACATATCTTATATATATACACTTTGTCTTGTGTAGTAATCTGTGCATTTCACAATTAAATTGAATATTTTTTATTATTAAATAAAATTTTTTTCACTCTTGGTCATATGCACATATTTCTATTAGTTAGCTATATATACTAAACTGTTCGATATAAAGAGAGTAATCTTATATAATGAACTTATTTTATACTGAACAAAACCTTTCAGAATATGCAATTCGGTATATACAGAGTTAACTGTATTAGAAAAGATAGCATTGAACCTTTCAATATCAAAAAATAAAATTATAATAAAATTATAGAATCACTCAAAGATAAACAAAAAATTACTGACTTTGTAATATACAAATTACAAACCAAACATACTAATCACACAATTCATCTCGCAATTGAAGCAAAATTTAGACATCTAGATACTGCATTTTTTCTTACCTTCACTTGAACAAAGAAATTTATACCTTTACATCAAGCTGCCTATTAAGAATTATTTAAGAAAGCATTAGTAACATACAAAAACCTAAATTCAATTACTATTACAAACAAAGTAACCAGAGACGTAATATATCAAAAACTTTAACAAAAAATCATGATAAATTTTATAACTAATAAAAACTTCAACAAAGTAACTTCTAAGAAAGTTTATCAAATAATTAAATACTATTTCTTAAACTGTATTTCAGGCAAATTTGCCTAGAAAATTAAATTGTATTTAGTATTTTTTAAATAAAACAATAATTTATTAATGATATAGGGTATACTTTGCTTATGAAATATATTCTTAAAAACATATTTTATAAACTTTATTAT
>CAJVQA010001469.1:0-25477 GCA_910591915.1 Cetraspora pellucida | reverse complement strand
TCATTGAACCACAATACCAATAAGTGATTAATAAAAGTCAAAAAACCAAAGAGGTCACCTTAATACCAAAAAAAAAAAAAAAAAAAACTTGTATGCTATTTGTTAAAAGTAATATAGAAATTAAAAAATTTAATTAGATAATCTTCTAGCAAATTACAGATATAGCAGCTAGTATAAAATCTGTAAGCAGACTACTTAAATAAATAGCCAAAATATATATATATAGCTAGTTGCATACTTATTTTATACAAATTATATAACTATAATTAAATTATAATAAAAATAGTAGCTGTCAATAATTAACAGTTTTAGTAAAAACAAAAAAAAATAAACTAGTATTACAATATTTTAATTATTATTACTAACTAAAATAAAGCTATAGTTATTTTGTTATATTATATTCTTTAATTCTATCTAATTGTAACTTTTTAATCTATTTTTTGAATAATTTTTTTTTTAAATTGTTAAATCTAATGATTTTTTACTTTTCTTGTTACTAATTTAGTATATATAATTTTTCATATATTAGTATTAATTAGCATAATTAGATTAATTAGATTTTTTTTTTAATCTTAAGCAGTTATACTAATATTTTATTAAGATTCTTAAAACTATATACATTTATAATTACATAGAATTTCTTAATACCTAAGTCTAGCATCACTTGGCCATCCTATTGGTACCTAAGTGCAATCTGTTATACTATTCTAGTTAGAGATAGACTGCTTGTTTAATTACTTAAAGCCATACCAGAAGGGTCTTCTCTCTTCTGTGACAAGTATATTAATTGTCTTCCAAGCTTTTTTCTTCATTTGGTTCATTTTTTTTATCATTTTTTCCTTTTCTTTTTTTTTTGTTAATTCATCTTTCTTTATTCTTTTTCCTGCTTTTCTTTTAGTTAAGCATTTTTTTTTATTTTGCTTGTTATATTTATTTTTTTTTTTATTTTTGTACTTTTCTATATCGAACTCTTCATACTTGGTTGTAAAATGTATTATATATTGTTCTTGTTATTATTCTTATGCATTTCTGTGTTGCCTGTTTGTCTAGAATTTGATTAATTCTTTTTTCAACCTTATTTATAATCAGTCCTTTTATTAATGCTCTTTTGTTACTGATTTTCTCTGTTTCTGTTTTTCCAAATGTTGCTTCATATAGACTCGAGGTGAAATCCTGATTTTTTTATTTTCTTTAAGACTATTTCATATTGTTGCTATTGCTACTTTCTGAATTCTTTTTCACAGGCTTCTTTATCTATTGCAGCTTGCTAAATGTATTTAAGTTTCCTTTTCACCTGTTTGACATACTTGGCAATCTGTTGTCATAAATATTTTTGGCCTCCTTCTGTTTAATTCTTTTATTATTGGTAATTATCTATTATATATTTGATTATTGTTGTTCTTTTTGTGCTGAGTTTTTTTGTCATGCAGTATATGTCTTTTGTTCTATTTATCTTTTTTCAAAAGCTCGACCAATTATATTGAGTGTTTTCTGTTTCTGGTTCTAACATTTAAATTGGATTTGTTTCTTTTCAACTGGCTCCAACTCTAGCATTTATGACTATTTTGCAAAAAAGTCTTGTTGATATATTAACTTTTCTGTTTTCCTATTCTAGATGGTACTCTATTCTGTTACACTTGATCTTCTCTATAGATATTAGTAAAACTTTTAGAATCTTGAGCAAAATTAGTTAATTCAATTCTATTAATTATAACTAAAATATTTTGACTCAGAAATCTGAGAACCTTTCTGTACAAGATTTTAAAAAATTAATATTTTTAACTAGTATTTGTTCAATAAGTAAAGTTATAAAATATTATTTCTCTATAACAGTCTCTAATAAAAGTTTATAATTTGCTTTGATTTTTAATAATTTATATAAAAAAATAAGTTTTAAACATCATATGAATAATATATTAAGTACTAAAAAATACAACCAAAAATTTTAACTAAATTAATAATGATAAGCAATAAATTAATTATTTTATTTATTCCAAATAACTCAATAAACATAATATTTATTATAATTAAAAAGTATTATGATTATAATTTTTCTAAGTAAGGTTTCCTCCAACCTATCCTAGCTAGAAAATAATTTGAAACAATTATCTATAGCACTTATTAGGAAATAGGAGGTGTAATGTCACATTGGGTGTCTTTTTAGCAACACAAATGTAGTTTAGAAATCTTTATTTTAGAAATTTTCTTCTGTAATTAAATTTCTTATTGTATCTTAAAGTTTCTACTATGATATTATATAAATAAAAAAAAAAAAAAAAAAAAATAATTTTTCTAAGTATTCAAAATATTTTATTGTTTTTTAAAATAATTATAATCAATTTATGTAATAGCATAAAATTTTTATTAATACTATCAAGTTATTTGTTACTATTTGTATTTATTATGTTTTTAACAATTTTTGTTATTTATAGAGGCCTGCATTGGGTTCCAAGACAGGTCTGGCCCATAAATAATTTACAAGGTTTGCATTTTCTTGATTATTTTTTATAATTTTATTTCTATTTTTGTTTTTTTTTGTTAAATATTAGTAAAAATTTTGATATAGAAAAAATTTTTACTAAATCAATTATATAAATATTTAATAATATTATCCCTTAAACTATATTTCAGACAAATTTATCTAAAAAATTAAATTGTATTTAGTATTTTTTAAATAAAATAATAATTTATTAATGATATAGATATATTTTGCTTATGAAATATATTCTTAAGAACATATTTTATAAAATTTTATTATAAAAAAATTTTTAAAATATTAATAAACTTTTATATATTAAAATTTTAAAGATTCTATTTAAAAATTTTTTTTATTAAAAATTTTTCAAGATTTTTTAAGATTTCATATGTTTCTAAAGTCAAAAAAAAATTTTATACTTTATACAAATCTAAATTTTTATAAATAAATTACAAAAATGATATTAATAAAAATTATCATTCTTTATATAAACTAAAATATTGTATTAAAAACTATAAGCTTAAAATTAATATTTAAAAAATTTGCCAAAAGTTTGTAATAATTTTTTTGATTAAAAATTTTTTCTAAATTTGTCTATTTTTAACTTATAAGTAACATATATTTTTTTTCTTATAATATAAAATTAATTACTACTATAATATAATCCTTATTTTCAAATATTATTAAATAAAATTTATTTAAATATTTTAAAATTTAAAAAAAGTAGATCATAAACATATTTTTAATAATTTTCCAGGCAAATTTGCCTGAAAAAGCCTACGGATTAAAGGATATGGAAGAGTGAAACCCGCGCTGTAAGTTAGTAAAACCCGCTACGTAGATCCACGTTAGGGTGAAATCCGCGTTTGTTATTATGCAAAAGCGGATTTCATCCTCATGTGATCTACATAGCGGATTTTACTAATTCACAACGCGGGGTTTCACCTAGGGTTGTTAATGGGTTGGATTGATCCAATTCTTAGCCCACTCCAGTAAATTAGACTTCAGTATTTCACTCCGGGCTGCTCCAAATTTAAAGATAAAAGTTTAAACCCACTCCAACTTGGGTTGGGATCTACTCCGGAGCAAGCTACTCCATTAACAACCTTAGTTTCACCCTGTCGTAATGTTATTATCATGATCCTAATCATCTCTAATCAGTCCCATCTAATGCAAAAACTGATAAACTTTTATTAGCTGTCATAGAGAAATAAGTTTTCTATTGAATGAATAGTTAAAAATACCAATTTTTTATAAATATTGCTCAAAGTCAGCTGACAATTACTGCGGGACCGATCAACATAATTTGAATATACGAATTAATCAACAATATTTTTAAATCTATTTCTTTGTAAAACTCTAAAACACAAGATTACGTCTTCAGATTCCATTATCCCTTTCTCGGTTTCAACGTACCCATTTTCTTCATTCTTCATCTGAACGATTTCTTCATTTTCTGATATCTCGCTTCCAGATTCGACAACTCCAATATGAGATCGTAAATCTTCTAGAAATATGTTGATCTTAATTTGGCACGTTGAGGATCTAACAATAAAATTACAAGTTCTTTCGCCTTCTTCTTTGCTGAATTTGTATAATAAAAATTTGATACAGCAACACCATTAGATCTCATCTTTTTACATATTTTACCAAAATCAATCACGTCATATTCTCCGAATCGTTTTTTATTTCTTTTAAACTCAATAACAATCGTTTTCACCCGAAAGAGGCATAGGATGATAACATCGATCGAATGTTTAGAAACAAACAAATATTTTTTATCTCCAGTCTTCTTTAACAAATCAACTATAAGATCATATTCCTCGTCAAGCTCGAACCATCTTGTCACAATCTTTTTGAACTCGTTCTGAATCTCGAAAACGGTCTTGTCCCGAAAAAAGTGATAAAAATTAATATCGCGTGTCTTCATCATGCTCATACGCTTCCTCCACCCGGGCCGAAAGTGTGTACAAGAGGTCTACAGAGGCGACTCCCACCGAGGCCGTGCACTGCGATGGTCTCACTCAACTCCAGCGTGACTTACACCTCTTATGCATTCGACAGGAAATATTAAGTGAGAATACACACCACATCTGATTCGATTCTTTTCAGCCATTTTTCATAATCGATAAATCCGTCCGTTTATCGTAACACTCAGATAAGATTTCTTCCATAAAATAAAAAGAGATTTGTTAATGCCATTGCTAATGCCCCCTTTATATAAAATATTTAATCTCCGACCCTTAGGTGTAAGGGGGGTGGCATTAACGGATTTACTAATTTTCCCCAAGTTTCTATTGGCTGGAATTATTCGCACCAAATTACGTCATTTTATCCTTAAAAAGTTAAGTTCAATGTCAGAATTAATAGACGATTTTTGCAGCAAAAATCATGCAAGGAATTTTTTTGTTAGTATGCAAAAGGCGATTTCTTAGGTGAAGCTTTGAGATAAATGAGTCTATTCAAAAACAAACGATTTGTTTTTTTTAATTTTTATGTTACACCTGACCTTGTTCCCTGATTCGATGAGCATTGGTAAACATTGATTTTATTGGTTAAAAAAAATGATCGACATTTATATGGATCAACTGTAATTTTACAATACATGATCTAAACAAATCTATTCGTTACAAGAAAAAAATTTTTTTATCAGTAAGAAAACTAAAAAATATTGATACGTATATACAATTTGCGCGTTACTTCATCGTTTTACGAAATGTCATCTAGTCGGATTCAATGGATAAGGATTCTAAATGAAAAGGTAAAAAGTTGTTAGGTTTTAAGTATTTATAGCATGAGAATGAAAGTTTAATGAACTTTCACCAATACTAATACATAACTTCGTTGGCTCAATATACTGATATATAGCATTTAAATTTAAGTCAGACAAAGAGACAATCAAAATTGCATAGTATAAGTATTTACTTTTTAAGTTAGTAATTTATTTGTTTAGATTTATTACCAAGTACTAACATGATTCATTTTATTTAAAAAGACCATATGCATTTTTTGAATTCTATTTAATTCTATTTCTTTTGTAGTTGAATAATCTTGATTCTTTTCTTGAGCTTTTTCATCATTATTCATATCTTCTTTTTTTTTAGCAGTTAAGTTATTTTGTCCTTTTTATAGTCTATTTATTAAAAATTTCATATTGTTATATATTCTATGCTTATAATATTCTTCACAATAATAACAATTAAATTCCATTTTTTGATAGCATTAAAAATGTTACCCATGCCTGCAGATAAGTATTTTACCATCTCTAAGATTTTGATAACAATAATTACAAACATCTGATCAGAAAGATATATTAGTATTATAAAAAAACATTTTGCATTAACTGTTTCTTCTAAGATAATTAATTTATATAGATTCTTTTTTTTTTTTTAAAATATTAAGGTGAGTACTTGTGACTTAGGATTTTATTGATAGTATATTTGATTAATGGATGTTTTACAATCACAAGAGACAACTATGAGAAAAGTGTACAATTAGTTACTCATACAACTTTAGTTATTGTTTAATTTAAGTAATCTGCCTGAAGGTTTTATACTAGTTGTCATATCTTAAATTTACCTGTAGATTCCTTATTTAACCACTCTGTTTCTGTATCCACCTATTTATCTCTGCCTATCAATAACTCCAGCCAATGGTGATAAAAATATATCATAGTTACTAAGTTTTTAAAGCAATTCACTTATATAGAGAACTTTTGATCTTGTATTAAACCTTTTAGAATCTTTTATATCTTATTCTTATAGTTAATTTGATATCGTTATGGTCAAGGTCAACACTGGCAATTAGAGTGTACCATTAAACTGTTATGTTCTTGTAGAGTTTATTTCAATCCCAGTACTAACTTCATAATATATTTTTAATATTTTGGTATTCAATCTAAGTTCTACCAAGTTGTCATTCCAGATAGCCTAAAAAAATAAGTTAAGACTATATTTTTGTTTTATATGTTTGTTGATATATATCCTTTTTCTTTGAAACTCAAAAATTCTAATGACCTAGTTGGTTCATCCAGTTCATCTTTAAAGACTAGCATATTTGTTCAGTTTTATAAGTTCTAGTTCTATTTTATAAGTTTAGTTTTTATAGTAACATTGTCAAAGATTCAGTTTACTTCTTTATTCAGGTCTTTTAAGTAGGTTTCTATCTTCCTATCTGGTTTTTATAATTTATACAACCTAAGAACTTATCTTGGATTCATATTACTCAGTACTGATTTGTGTTCCTTCATACAATATTGTATGAGTGCTTAGACTTTTCAGTTATGCTGGTATGACACAGATTACAGGTATCTTATCTTACCAATCACAGAAGACAGTTAGTTATAATACAAAAAGAATTGCAAATTTTCGTCATTACTAGAATTTGAACTCTAGACCTGCCACTTGGAGGTTGACAATCTATCCATTTCACTAGGTCACCACATCCTATATAGATTCTTTTTATACTTATTTGTTTTATATAGTTTATTTTTTTTATGATTTTTAAAAAGTTTGTGAAAATGTTCTAATAAGAATAAAGTTATTTTTTCTGTAAAAAAATCTAACTTATATAGCTTATATAAATAATGTTTTGTTTTTCAAATGTGTTTTTAAGTTTACAATAGGCTTGTATATCTAATAATATTATTGATTATTTTATATATTAGTTAATTAAAAAAAAAAATTTATACTTATCAATTACATAAGTTTGCTTAATTATATTACTAATACTATTAGTTGCAAAGGTATAAAATCGTATTTTATATACATGTTTTTAATATAGTAATTATTAAAATTTACCAAAAATAATTTTATTATTTCAGCAAAAGAATAGTTAGTATTTTGTCAGTAAAAGATATCAGACAAGAATATTAAAAATGTTTTATTATAATTGCACTGATTTTATTTAAGAGTAAATATCTAGAATTGAAAGACAGTTTTTACATATTTGTTAAATAAACCAGATTGGAAAATAATAACATAAATATCTAGAGTTGTTAGAATTACATTATTTAGCAAATTAATAATCATATAATATTCAATATCTTTACAGTAATTGAATTTTATAGTAATTAAGTTTTGAATTTTATACTATCTATTATAAGTAAGGTCAAGAAGTAAATTAATCTTTTACAGTTTTGATTTTTTAGCAAGCTTTTTTTTTTTATCAAATATGAAGTAAATCATCTTTTTTTAAAAAAAGATAATAAGTTATTAACACTTACTTTATAAAATTTAGAAAGATATAAAAAGGTTTAATAATTAAAATTAAAGAATTAATCTTAAATAATATATAATATTGTGAATTTGTTTGATACAAATTTGTATTGCTTTGTAAATAAACAACTGTTCAGACTAATCTATTACTATTAGAGCAACTTTATTAGTTAAGTGTTTAATTTCATTATTAATATTTAAAATAATTTAAAATATCAGAATATAATTCTTTATAGAATACAGATTTCTTTCTTTAATCTCAACTAATCTTATACCTTCCATTGACCTTTTTTTTTTCTCTGAAATTTCATTATTATAGATATAAATTATAAGTAATTCAGTTCTATCAAAGTTATTAATATTTAGGTTATTGTATTTAAGTTATTGATTTTTATGATTCATGTAAACAATATCAAATATTTTACAGACTAATAAATTAACTGAAAACAGATATTACTTAAATCGATAATCATTAGATTATAAATTAATATGTTATTAAAAATCAAAGTAACTAGCATACAGGCTAATACTTGTTTGCAAACACAAGTTGTTATATGTTTTGCTTCAGATAAGTATATATAATCCAGTCTTTTTTTTTTATGAATGTTATAATAATTATTTAAATTATAAACTTATAGATTATTATCCTATTAACATTATGATATAAAAATATTTATAAATTTTATATTTAGTTTATTATGAATTTATTTATTAATTGTGTTAATCTAATTTTTTTTAATTTTAAAATATTTTTGAGCTATGCTAAAAAAAAAATTGTATATTCTTAAATTTTTACTAATTTCACCAATAAAAATTAAGAATATATAATTTTTTTATTAGCATTTAATAAGAACAAACATATAATATTAACATTTTTAATATTTATTATATATTTATCTGTTTAGAAAAATAATTTTTTATTTTTTTAAGATGTTTGTTTATAATCTTATTCATATAATTATTAGTAGTCTTATAACAAGAAGAGATTATGATACTATATATTATATTAATTACAGTGTATAATGTTTCTAATACCAAAAGATATAGACCAACTTTTAACTTAAAGTTATTTACAAATTTATTTCTAATTTCTGTCATTAGATAGCACAAGCTTACAACAGTTTTTTTTGTCTTAACTTTGTTATAAGTAGATCTAGTATCAGAAATTAGTATTTTTACTATTAATTAAAGAAGCCTTCTAAATATAGGTCTGCTGTTTTAATCATTTGTTAAAAACAAGCTGAATCAAGTTCTAAGCTATCAAATTCATAATGCTTTTTATATAAAAGAGTTGTAAGCATTTTGAATTGCTCAACAAATATATAATTTGCTAATTCTAATAAAATATAGATTAAAAAAAAAAGTAACAATATAAATGCTAATTATGTATTTAATATATTACTAATTATTAGTAATAATAACAGAAATAATTTTTAGTTCTATAAATATAGGACTAAGAATTGTTTTTGTTATTACTAATACCTACTTAACAATTAGATATTAAAACTTTTCAATAATATATATATTATCTTAAGCCACAATATTATTGTTTGTTTAATTTTCATTATACTTGCAACTTTGATCTTTATCTGTTTTTATAAAACTAAAAGCCTTTTTTTGATGTCTATTAGTTTTAACAATATGTATATAATAATTATGACACAATTGTTGTTCAATTGTTAAGTAGTTATAATTAGCATAACTTCTTTTTTGGAGGGCTTTTTCATATGCCAATTGGGTGAATTGATGAAAATAATTAGTATTTTCATTGCAATTATAAACAAAGTATGGCTTTTCATTTTTTGAATAACTTATAATTGGAAATTTTTATTCAAAATTTTATTAAAAGTTTTATAAATTTAAGTTTTGGAAGCAAAATAACATATTAATAGTAAAAGATGAAGAATAAATTACAATTTTATAATTATTATCTAATCTGAATTTAAGACATATATAGCATACTAAAAAAAACTATAATGCTAAAAAAAAAATAACATAAAAATAAAAAACAATGAAAACAATATGAATTTATTATGTAATTAGCTTCTTGCTGTTTAATATTAATACTAGTCTTAACTTTTAAATTAATATTAAATACTAAATTAACATTAATATTATAGTAGTAATGCCTCTTATATAAAAAGATTATAAATATCTTATTATAAAATACTAATAAAAGAATATATATAATTTTACTCAAATATATATGAGGTTATATTACATAACTGATAAGTAATTTGCATGATTGATGTATAGCAATAGTAGATATAGCTTTATTAAATTATCTAATTAGAATTTTTAATTATATTGATCATTATCAACTAATAAAATTAAACTTTATTAATGTTAATTCAATATAAATAATAATATATTAGAAAAAATTTTTTGCATGTAATTCTAGTTACTTAAATTAAAAGAATCTTTTTTAGTATTGTCATAAAAATTCTATTATCACATGATGATAAAAAATTCTTTAGATTAGAGTTAGCATTTTTAATATGACTAAATACTAGCAGTTTATAATAAAATTGCTCAAGAAATTTTTTTTGTTAAAGCAAAAAAAATATTTTCTTATTCAAATTTTTGAAAAATATATAATTTTTGACAAAATAACAATCTTTTAACATTTATTTTAAATTTTCTTAATCACACTATGTTATACCAAATCATGGCATATTATTGATCAATCTGCTGTCTAGAGTTATATAATAGTAGATGAAAAATGCTTAGGATCTAATTATTGAGCATTCTTAAAATATACTCAAAGTATAAATTCTTAATCTATGAACAAAAATAAATAAATTAAATTTAAAATAATTATTATATGCCAACTAACTCTAATTCTAAAAAACTAAAATTGAAATACAGAATAATAACTTTTATTTTAAATATATTTTAAGAATTTTCCTGATTAATAATAGCTTATCCACAAGATTTTTTCTGATACATAATTTTTAGCTAATTATATTGAAGAATTAGGTGTAATGTAAAATCAAAACAATCAAATTAAGCAAATGATTTTAAAGTAAGAAGCATTATCTTAAGATTAGAATAAGGGATAAAGAAGAACATAGCTTATACTAAAATTTTATAAAATTTTTTTTTATTAGAATACAGAAGACAGTTTCATAGATAAAATTTTAAGTTAATAATAATTTTTTAAAAAGATATAATTTTTATATTATATCTGATTCTTCAATCTAATTGGCTAGAATCATGTGCTAGAAAAAATATTGTAGGTGAGCTACAAAAGTTTTAAAATCAGTGCAAAATCACATGTTTAAGTTGTAATTGATTATTTAGCAGTTAGAAAAGAAAATTTTATATTATATCATATGATTGTACTATCTGTAGATTCTATGTTTTTATGGCAATACTGAGGTAGTTGATTAAAAATCAGATGTCACATAAAAATCATGTCTTTTTAAAAAATTACTATTAACTCTAATAAAAAATTTTTTGTAAGTTTAGTATAAGTTATGCTTTTTTTTATTTATTCTAATCCTAAAGATACCTGCTTCTTTAATCTAGTTAGCTAAAAATCACATATTGTAAATTTTTTTAAAAATAAGGACTAATGTTATAAAAAAGGATCTCTTAATGTAAATTTGAAGTTTACAATTTTATCATAAACTGAAAATTGTTTCTTATATGATTAGTCAAATATATATATATTAGATTATATAAAATTAATTAATTGTTTTTTATAAATGATCAGGTTTGCTTTTGTAAATCTTTTTTTTATATAATGTTAACAGTCTTGTTAATTACTTTTATTAAGATTTTTGTATATATATGAGACCTTCTATAGCAAAAAAAAAAAATGGGTTAAAAAAATTTTTTTTAAACAAATTTAATATTTTAAAGAATTAAATTAATTAAAATAAAATTGGTTTAAGAATAAAATTTCTAATTTTTTAGCCTATTATTTTTTGCTATAGGTAGTTCTATATAAGATTTTTACTAGAATTATTTTTTTAAAAAATAAATTTATTATTATTTTTCTAATTAAATTTTTGCATAATATTGACCTAAAAAATAATTTTTCTAGCAAAGATCTTATATTTTAAACAGAAGAAACTATTGATATTATATAATTAAAAGAAAATTTTTTATATTATATTACAATATTTTTTTAAAAAACCAATATAACTTACTTGTTTTATAAAATATGATTAATTTTTATTAAACAAACTTGAAGTTTTTATATTATATTATAATATATTTTTTTAAATTCTTTTTAATCTTTTAACTTTTATAATACATCTGTCAAAAATGTAATTATTATAAAAACTATTAATTTAGTTAATTAAAAAGTTATTTATTAAAATATAAAAACTTTTAAAAAATAAAAAATTTATAAAAATTTTAAAAAAACATTAAGAATAACTTTTTCTAATAATTACTTAGACCAAGTTGACACTAAAAGTAGATTGAAGTTTCTGGCTTCAAAGTAAATAATATTTTTAGTTTTACATTAAGTAAACTTGTTAACAAAGCTCAAGTATGTAATATACTAAGAAGCAAACAAAACTTGAGTAGTTTTTGTCTTGGGTTAAGCTTTTTGTCTGATGAACTCTCTCACATATTTGGTATTCAAACTAGAAGAATATTCTGAAAGCAAATAAAAATAAAATTAGTTTTCTGGTTAAGAATATTAGAAGCAAAAGAAAAAGAACAATTAAAAAACTTTTCTTAACTTAGACCTTTGCAATAATAATATACCTCCTCTTCATATTTTTTTATTTTCTTTTTTTTGAAATGTGGAAATTTGGCTTATCCTCATTAAAAGATTAATATTGTATATCACTTCCTTTTATAGTTATATACTTGTTTGGATATAGCAAATAAGAAACACAACAAATATATAAGTTAGCCAATCACATAAAGCAGATTGAAAAAAAAATTTAATTTGGAAAAACCAAAAATCTATTAAGATATGCATATATTCTGAGACTATATGCATATTATTTTTAAAAAAAAATAGTTACAAGGATTTATAAAGAATTGGACTGCTTAAGTGTATTTCAAACCTTGGCACAGTACTTTATCTATTTAAAGATTTCTTCTATATAAAAAGTGCCTAGCTCAAACTTCATCCTACAAGTGAATACAGTTTTTCTTCTGATTAAGAATATCTAGTTTCTAGAGAATAACTATAGTTCATAAAAATATAAAAACATTGTAGTAAGTAACAATCATAAAATAGAGTTTTATTCTATTAGCAGGTTCCTTCTTTTATTTTTCTTATAGATTAGTTTTGTTTTCTTTTTTGTTAAGTTTATTTTACTTCTCATTTTTATTTTTTTCTTTCTCAACTTTAAAATTATTTTCTTTTTTTTTTGTTTTTCTCTTTTCTATGAGAAGATATCTCCAGATTAGCAGTATCCTATTTTAGAGCAGAGATCAAATAAGTTGTAATTTCTAGTCTTAGCTAGATTAGTATAGCAGGTTGCATTTAGATACTATTTGGGTGGTTAGATAATAATAAACTTATAAGTTAAATGATATTTTGTATTTATATATGTAGTTACAAATGGTTTAATAAAGTACTACTGTAACTGCTTAAAGAAAAAAAAATTTATAAAAAGTTCAGAATTCTAATCTTTAAATAATTTATTTACAAAAACTTTTTTTTTTCTTAAGCAGTTATATTAGTACTTTATTTGAATTTTAAAATTACATTTGTAATTATATAAATATTTCTAACAACTAAGTTTAGCATTATTTAGCTACCTTAATGATACCTAAGTGTAACCTGACATATTAGTTTAAGCAGAAGTAAGCTACTTGTTTAATTATTTAAAATTCATAATAAAAAAGTCTGTTTTTTTTTTTATAATAAGTTTCAAAATTGTTTTCTGTATTTTTTTTTGGTTTGTTTTACTTTTTTTCTTGTTTTTTTCTACTTTTTGCTAATTTGCTTTTTTTCTTTTTCTTAGTTCTTTTTTTTTTCTTTTTTTTAATCTTTTTGCTATTCTTAGTTTTCTTTTTTATTTACTAATTTTCTTATATTAAATTTTTTATATTTATTTATAAAATATATTTTAAATTATGTTTGCTATTATATATATAAACTGCTATCTTAATTTTGTATTTAGAAGCTATTATAGACAGTTTTGTATTTCTTTTCAAATTACAGTTTTAATTAATATTTTTCTTATTTTAACTTTTTCTGCTTTTGTTTTTCCAAAAAGTACTATATAAATATATATAAAGAAATTTAATTTTTTTTTCTTTTTTTAACTCTTTTCAAGCTATTGCAATAGTCATTTTTTAAATTTTTCTTTATAAATTTTTTTATTCTTTATATACTGCCAGGTGTGCCTATATTTCTTTTACTTTCTTTTAGCATATTTGGCATTTTGTTATTGTATATATATTTGGTCTTCTTTTGTTAAGTTCTTCTAGATTTAAAAGTTTATTTATTATATACTTTATAAATATACTTTTTTTATACTGATTCTTTTTGTTATATAATGTATTTTTTAGTTTTTTTTAGTTTTTTTTAAAAATAAGTCTTTAATTGTTCTTGCTTCTTTATACATTGCTTTTAATTTTACATTTGTTATTAACTTATATAACAATTTTGCTAGTATGTTAGTTTATTTGTTTTTTTACTCTATACAGTACTCTATCTTTTTATATTTAACTTTTTTGGTCTATATTATCTTCTTATTTGTTATTTTTTATTTTTTGCTAAACTATTATTAGCTTTATTGCTTCATCTAGAGTTTTTTAAATCAAAATCAAATCAAATATTAGATTAATTTGAATTTGGTCAAATCAAATATGTTCTTAATTTAATTTGATTAAATATTTAAATCAAATATTTGAATTTAATTTAATTTTTAAAAAAATTTAAAGTTTTAATTAATAAAGAAAAAACTTAATTTACAAAAAAATTTACTATGTTAATTGATCTTGAACTTTTAAGTAAAAGAATTCATCTAAATAAAATATCTTTAGTTTTATAAAACAAAAAAGTTTAATTGTTTTAATAAAATTTTGAATAAATAACTTATAATTTTGAATATTCAATTATAAATTTTTAAATTAAATCAAATATTTGTCAAACACTTAAACACAAAATAGCTAAAAAGAAAAAGAAGATTTTTACCAAATTGGCAATAGAAAATCTTTTAAACAGCACTAAGTAAAAAGAAACAATAATATAAAAAACAGTAAACAAATATAGAAAAGAAATTTATTACAAAACTAAATAGATAGTTATAGAGAAAAAGAAGAAATTTTTTTGAAAAATTTTTTATGAAACAATAACTGTAAGAAAATTTTGCTAGACTTTGTATATAGATCTGTTTATATTACACAAAAACATATAATAGCAAAGCAACAACAAACATATGCAGAATACTAAACTAGAATAAATAGATATGATATATAACAAATAAATGAAATATTATATATAAAAAAGAAAGTAGACATAAAGTTCTAATAGCCAAGCAATGATATATAGCTATAAATAGAATATGAAGTTAAAAGAATTTAAAGAAAGTCTATTAGCAATTTTCATAAAAAGAACATACTAGACAATAAATAGTATATATAACAAAATATTTTTTAATCAATTAAGTAAAACATATACAACACCTAATAGAGAAGACAAAATTGTTGTCATGTTTACTGAACAGAGGTCAGAAGAAGTTGTGCTATTAAGAATAACCAAAAAATTAATTAAAAAAGCAAAAAAAAAGCAGCCAGAAAAAAAACTAAATTTTATAGAACAAGACAGAAATGTAATAACTATTAAACCAAAAAGAAGCTGTTCTTAAAAAGAAAAAGAAAAAATAGTGCAACAAGAAGCAATTAAGAAAAAAAAAAAAAAAAATACAAATAAGACAAAACAAGAAGTCAATAAAATAAAAAAAAAAGATAAAAATAAAATAAAGCTGCAAGAAAAAAACTACATTATCGAGAAAAAACAAAAACAGATTTGAAAGAAAAATAAATATAGTAAAAATCCTATTAGAAGAAAGCATATAAGCACTAAGCAAAAGAGACTGTAATAGAAACAACAGCCTGTTTGCTAACATACTAGCATATAATATGTTAGAAGAAACAAGTGAAGAGCATATAATATTTATTAAATAGTCATTGAAAAATAACAAATATGTTAAAAACATTAAAGAAATCTTTAAAAGAGGAAACCTATAAATTGAGATAAATTTTGATTGTGAATATGAAAAAAATAAAGCAATACAAAAATAAGCAAAAAAGAAAGTGATTAGTATAGAATGATACCAGAAGAAAACAAAAAAGAAAGAGATAAAAAGCAAAAGAAATATAATAAAGAATACTTAAACAAAAGAAGCAGTACATTTAAATATAAAAGAGAAAAATATAAAGAAAAAAGATATGAAGAAAAACCAAAAGAAAACCAAACAAAAATTGATATAAAATTAGAAAACTTGAAATATCTAACAATCTGGGACTTGTCAACAGATATAAATAAAAAAAATTAGAATATATATGCAGAAGATTCAAAAAGGCAAATATAACAAGAATTAAAAAATCCAAATACAAGTTTCTAGTAATAATTTAAGTAGAAAATTTAGAAGAAAAAAACATTTTATGGGCTATATCAATAGATAACAATAAACTGATAAGAGTAATAAAAAAAAAAGATTATGAAGCAAGACATAGACAAAGACAATACATAGCAAAATTAACAGAGCTATTTAGTAGTGTTTTAGAAGTCTTATTACTATAATGTTTAAAAAATAAAAGGTCAAAATCAGTTTATATCTTACTAAAAGAAATAAAAACCAAAAAAAAACTACAATAATCACTTTTGCAACTACAAAAAAAATAGAGACAGCCTAGTCAAAACTAATTATGTATAACAACTTTTATGTGCACTAGATAAATGAAAACAAAAAAAAGAAAAAAAAAACAAAAAGCCTTAAAGAAGAGAGAAAAGAAGTTGGGACAAATATAGTCAAAACTTAAACATAAAAACCAACAGAAGAAAAAAGAAAAAACAAAGAAATAAGGCAATACTAGACAGCATAATAGATAAAGAAGACACAAGAACAAAAGAACAAATAGCAAAAAACAGAAGCAACTCTCAAAGTCCAAGCAAAAAAGACCTAGCAAGATATACAAATACTAACAAAGAAGGAAAAAAGAATTTGGAAAAGAGAATACTGCTGAATAAAACTCAAATGCAAAAAGAAGACACACATATAGAAAATATTCTAGACTGAATATTAAAAAGACTAAAGAGATTAAAAAAAATAAAAAAAATGACTTAAAAAAGATCTAACTACTTCTTTTTAGTTAAATTTATAAATACAGACATAGAAATTGAAGAGCTTTTGCAAAATAAAAGAAGAATCTTTGAAGAAGAAAAATGAAAAATATCTTCAGGTCTAAAAAAAAAAAAGAATAAAAAAAAAAAAAGCAAAAGCAAAAGCAAAAAATATAGTGCCAAATTAAGAACAATTAAAAAAAAATAAAAAAATAAAAAAAGAAAATTAAGATAACATGTCACAATATTAATAGACTAAAAACTAAGAGTTAGAAACTTGAAAATCTGTTTAGTTAGACAGAAAAGAAAAAAATTATAATACTAGAAATCAAAGAAACAAATTTTGCAGAAAGAAAAAAAAAATTCTTAACATATATAGCAAAAATAAGATACAAAGACTTTTGGGCAAGTATAACAAAAGAAAAGAGAAAAAAATTAAATATTAAAATTTTGATAGAAGAATGGTGAAAAAAACACATAGAAGCTATTAAAAAGATAAATAAATATATAATAGAAATTATATTATACTTCAAACAACTAGAGTTGATAATAGTAGAAAACTATATACTATCAAATAACAAAGTAGTAAAAAAAAGATAATAGTAGAGATAGTTTCCAAAAGAAAAAGACAAACACAAATAATTATTATAGGGGAATTTAATTATATAGTGAATGATATATTAGATAGACAACATTTACCAATTGCAAATTTCAAAAGACTACTTATATTTAAGTAGATAAAAAAATTAGATTTTAGTAACATTTACAGAAGCTTGTATTTAACAAGTCAAAAGTTCATATAAACAAACAGAGAAGTAGCAACAAAATTTAACTACATATGAATTTCAGACAGACTGGTCTCAGGACTACAAAGATCAAAAATTGAGGATGCAGAAAAAATTATTAAAAGTGATTATAAGATAATAAAAGTAGAAGTATAAATTAAATATATAACAGCAAAGAATAACAAAGCAGAATTCAAAAAAAAGACAGTCAAAAACATTATATCTATATGATCAAGCAAAAATAAAAAATTAGAAAAATTATATAAAAGAGCTACAAAAACAACTAGAAACAAAAAAATACTAAGAAAAATCCAAAAATAAAGCCAAGATAAAAAAGAAGAAATATACAAAATAAACAGTATATAGAATACAATAGAAAAAGCAATTACTATAGTAGCAAGCAAGCATATTCCAAAAAAGAAGATATATAACATGATAATAAATAAGAAAAAAAGTTAAAAAGAACTACAACTTAACAAAAATTTTGTTAAATTGCAAAAAATAGTTAAATATGCAAAAACAAGAGAAGGTTTAGAAAGAATGAACAAAGAAAAAAATAAACTTAAGAAAAGATTAAAAACACTAAGCAGAAAGAAGAAGCAAAACTACTAAAACTATAAGGATAATGGTCAAGTGCCTAAATAGAAGACATTAAAGAATAGTAGAAGTTGTTACAAGAAAAAAAAAAGAATAAGAACAAAGGCAAAGAAAACAAATAGAAGAATATATAGACAAATAATATAAAATAATTAAAATAGACTAAGAAAAAATGATATTTAGCCTCTTAAATAAACTATACAAGAAAATAATATTTGACAGATTTATTTGCTAAAGAGAAGAAAAAACAATTCTTACAACAAAGCTAAATCTAGTTAAAATAAGTATAGCAGAACATTATAAAAAACAATTTAGAAAAAAAAGATACCAAGCTAAATGAGATATCA
The DNA here is from genome assembly GCA_910591915.1 of Cetraspora pellucida. Lineage (NCBI taxonomy): Eukaryota > Fungi > Glomeromycota > Glomeromycetes > Diversisporales > Gigasporaceae > Cetraspora > Cetraspora pellucida. Next base: position 6,785 of record CAJVQA010001469.1, on the reverse strand, counting down.
GAAAGATGAAAAAAAATATATAAGTTACAAAAGTATATCAAAGAAGGAAGTTGAAGAAGAAATTAAAGAGAAAAAAATAAAAAAAGATACTAAGAGAACTGAAAACAGGAACAGCTCCAGATATATTAAACATAAGCTATATACTAATTAAATAAGCAGAGAAGAAAACACAAGAAATCTTTAAAGCTTTTGGTTGTTTATGCTTAGAAGCAAGAGAAATACTAATAAAGTAGAAGATAGTGCAAGTGTACCAATACTAAAAAATATAAAATAGGAATATAGTCTAAACAATATTTAACCAATAGTTTTAATTAAAACATTTAAAAAGATTGTAATGAAGGTGGTAATAAGAAGACTTATTAAAGTATTTGTAGAAAATGAAATATTTAAAGGACCAAACTATGTAGGCCTTCTAAGAAATTCTACAAAGCAACTAGTACATATTCTAAATATAATAATAAAAGAGGCAAAAGAGAAGAATAAATAAATATAAATACTTCTGCAAAACATAAAAAAGATATTTGACTTATTGCTACTTGAAAATCTTAAGCTAGCATTACAGAGGGTTAAAATACCTAAGAAGATAACAAAGAATATATTAAATCTTTTTTATAAAAGACAGTTAAAAATAATTATGACCTATAGTTTAACAAAAGAAATAATAGTAAAAGATAAAATAGATCAAGGTGAAGTAATATCACTACTCATATAATGACTCTTTTATGATCTATTGCTAAAAAGAATACAAGAAGATAAAAGTTTGGATTATATAATAGAATAGCAGACTAGAAAAGGAATGCAATGCAACAACATTACTAGGTACTACCAGGCAACAATCATATATGCAAATAACACAACATAAATTGTGAATAGTAGAGAACAGCTAGTAGAAATCCTAAAAATAACTAAAGAATTTTTCAAGATAAATAATATAGAAATAAATAAAACAAATCAAACCTGCTAATAATAAATATGAAAATTAAAAGAGAAGAAAGAAAAGTAATATTTAGAGTAACCAAAATAATAAAAGAACCAAAAAACAAGATAGTTCATTTATTAGAAATATGACTAAATAGCAAAATATATAAAACATTAATTAAGAAGAAGACAAAAGGTATAGTAAGCCAAACAATAAGAAACCTAAGATATAAAAAGATAATAATGAGTCAGATCACATATATTAACAATATAATAATAATATCAAAATTGAGTTATATACTACAACTAATAAAAATATTTGAGAGAGGAATAAATAAAATATATTAACTAATAATATGCTTAGCAAAGCAAAGAAACAACTTGCAAAAAACAATAAAAAATTATATAATAAACCACAAAAATCTTGGCAATTGCAAAACATTATAACAAGAGCTAACAATAAAACAAGTAAGCAATCTGTTAGCAAGATTAAACAAGCAAGTTAATCTTAAACAGCTAATGAAGCTAAGAATAATACAAGGCTGTCAAAGAGCAGATCTTATAGAAGATATTTAAAAGTTAGAAGAAATGCCAATAAATAAAGCATATTGAAAAAATAATCTAGCATGTTTAACAATAATAAAAGTAAAAGAACTGAGAATAAATATAAAAATGAAAAGCAACTTGTGAAAAACATTTAGATATAGTACTAATATACAAAAGCTTCTGAATGCATAGTTGTAAAAAAGAAGCAAAATAAAAATAAGTAAAGCAGATCTAATATACCTGAATCAGATACTTAATGTAAAAGGTAAAAGACTAATTATATAATAGCAGCTTAAAGTTTGTCAAAACTAATTGAGCAAGAGTAAAAAAACAGAATGGTTTAAAGCAATAAAACTTAAGATACTTGAAAGACCAAAAAGTAGAAAGATCAAAAGACAATTTAAAACAAATAGATATAATACTCAAGCAATAAGAATAAAATGAAATTATGTTTCAGAAGATAGAAGAAAAAAAGAATAGTTAATATATAATACACAAAACAATAGGCAATTAAAGAAAATTATTACAAAAAAGAAGAAAAAAACACTAGTAGAACATTGACAAATGCAAAATAAAAAAATAAACTAATAACAAGAATTAGTAGATGTAATAAATATACAACAAAAAAAGAACTGATAAAAAATAGCTGCCAACAATAAATAAGAATTAATAATAAATTAAGATAATCTTAAATTTATTAGTAAAGAAAAATAGTAATAAGATCAAGATAGCAATAGACTAAATAATAAAAGAAAAAGAAGTAAATAAGATAACTAATAAAGAACAGAGACTTGATAGACTTGAAATATTAGAAGATTTAAAAATAGAGATAATTAAGCAACAGAAATTAAAGAAGAATATATACTAAGAAATAATGAAAGCTCTAAGAAGAAACATGAGCAAAAACAAGAACAATTATATTATATATACAGATAATGCAATAAATACAAAAGCTATAAATAAAACACATACTAATAATATAAATGTTAGATGGGTTCAAACAAATAAGATGCAAGAATGGCCAGAAGAAGAAATAACACTAAATTTAAAAGGATGGTTAACATTAACAATAGCAGAGCTAGTAGCAATATAGGCAGTAATCTTAATTGTACTAAAAAAGAAGCAAGTAAAGATTTATACAGATAACAATGCAGTGATAAGAAACATTAATAGATGTTTAAAGCAAATAAACAGAAAAAAGATTTTTAAAAAGAAAAATACATTATAGATAATAAAAATTATAGACCTTATTAGAACAAAAAATATACAGATAAAGTTGATCAAAGTTAAAATTATAGTAAAAACAGATAGAATAACAAGTAAATAGTCTTGCAAAAAAAGAAGCTGCAAGTAAAATAATGATACAGGCTGAAAAAATTAGTTGCAAAGAGATAGAGTACTGTTTAAAATAAGAAAATAGATAAACTGATATACTAACAAGACTGCTATGCAAATTAGTAATAAATGCAAGATTAAAAACAAAGTAAAAAGAAACCAAAGTGATTAAAGACTTAGAACCAGAAACAAAAATAACAATTTATAATTGAACATATTTTTGGAAAAAGCTTAAAGCAACTAAGAGAGTACATTATATAACAAAAAGAGCTAGCATAAAAAGAAGTATATTTATAAAGTATATAATAGATAAGTTTTTAATACTAAAAGAACTTAATAGAAGAAGACCAAAGATATACACAATAGCAGAATGTCAAGTATGCCAAGACAAAGTAAAAGAAACACAAATATATTTGCCATTATGCAAAAAACAAAGAAGTCTTTGAAAAAGAATCCAAAAAGTAACCATCACAACAGTATGAAAAGAGTTAAAAAAAGAAGAGAATATTTGGATCTCTATATGTTTTATATATAGTACTTTTTGGAAAAACAGAAACAGAAGAAATAAAAACAAGAGAAGCATTAATTAAAGGCCTAATTCTAAAGAAAACACAAGATAAACTAGTACAACTTTTAAATACAAAGTTATGACAGTAGCTTGCAAATACAGTAGCAAGAACAGCCTAAAATACATTTTATGAACAGGTTTAGTAAATATGATATGAAAAGGTTAATAGCTAAAAAAAAGAAGTAGAAATAACAAAAAAACTTAAAAAAAAATTCAAAATAAGACAAAAGTTTTAAGCAAAAAAAAAGATGAATTAGCAAAAAATAGAAAAAAAAATAATAAAAAAAAAAGAAAAAAAGAAATAAGCCAAAAAAAAAGTAAAATGACAATATTGGAGTTTGTTATAGAAAAAAAAAGACCATTCTATTATGGACTTTAAGTAGTTAGACAAGTAGCTTGCTTCTGTTTAAATCACTATGACAGATTGCACTTAGGCGATATATTTATATAATTGCAAAAGTAATTTCAAAATTTTAATAAAGTACTAGTATAACTGCTTAAGAAAAAAAAATTGGTCAAATAAAATCAAATTTGATTATATTTAAATTTGATTTAATTTGAAAATTTTAGATTTAAATTTGATTTGAACTTAAATATTTAATCAAATCAAATTAAATTAAATCAAATTGCAAAACTAGTTACATCTATTTTTATTATGTCTTTTTATTTTAACTAGCTTTATCTGTATGTTTTTGTTGTAATAAGGTCTAATCTTTATTATCTATATTACATTTTTCTTTTTAAAAATCTTATTTTTATATACTTGTTCCAAATCTTTACTAATGTTTCTTATTACAGCATTGCTATCTATATATCTTTTTACTTACTTTTTTTTTAGTATTAGTAAAATTGTTGTCTATATTGCTATTAGCTTAGTTATCATTGATGTTTGCTATTTTTCTAAATCAAGTGCTACTTTTTTTCTAACCATTTTGGTGTTTTATTTGTTTAGATCTATTCTATGTTTATTTTACTTTTATTGCTATATCTTTTTTGTTTTTCAAGCTTGCTATATTATTTGTGTATATTATATATATTTTTTATTTCTTGTTATGTTTCTTCTTAGGATTTCTACTATTTCTTAATTAATATTATCTTTCAGTTTTTGGCATTTAATAATTTTTATATCTAATTCTTTTATTGTTCTAATTTTTTTAAATTTTTGTTCTTCATATTTTATTTATTTGTTTTTACTATTTCTGTTATTTGATCTATTATTATATTGATTTTATTACTGTTTTTTTTTATTAACATATCTTGAATCATATTAATTTTAATGTTTGTTCTAATTTACTGTTGGCAGCCATCTTCTATCTGTTTTTTTTTTCTTGTGCAGCCATCATATCTTCTTATTTTGATAGCTAATTCATCTTTACTCTGCATTTGATAGTGTTTTACTAATATCTTTTTTTTTTACTATTTTTTTAACTGTTTACAATTTTGTATACTATATATTATTTATTTTTTTCTTTATCTTTTAAAATACTTTTTTATTTAATTTGTATTGCTTATATATTTTGCTTATTTGTCTTCAAGTATTTTTTGACTTTTTTGCTTTTTGGTTTACTGAGCACCTTTAATTCTATTGGTTAAACTACTTTATTTTTTTCTTCTTGTTCAATAAATTTTAAAAATTTTTTAGTTACTACTATGTAATTAAATTTTTTTTTTATATCTAGAAGCTGGTTTAAGTATATTAAACTTGCTTTATTTATTTTGATTTTATTTTTTTTTCATAAATAAGTATCTATATGCTTATTTATTTTGATGCTATATTTGAAAATTGTCTAAAAATTATCTTCTGTTTTTATATTTATTTTTAGTTTTGTTAGTTGTTTAAGACTGTCTTGTCTGTTTAGTCTTACTAATAGGCTATTTACTTGTTTTATTACTAACTTTTGTCATAGTGTTTTATAACTTCTAAGATCTTTATATTTTATTATACAGTTTTTTAATATTTTTTATAAATTGTTCTTTTGTTTTATCAAACTTATTATTAGTTAATATATTTTACTTATACTTCTTTCTAACATCTTTGTTAGCTAAAGCATATAGTTTAAAATTTTTTTTTTCCTTCACTTGAGCAGTCTTACTGATCATCTTTATTATGTATTTTTGTATTACATACATACAAATTAGTTCATAAATTCTGGTCCAACATTCTGCAGATGCTTCTATAAGTCCCTATAAGTAATCTGCCTGCACTAACTGTCTAATTTCAAAAGAAATTAGAGTATGTTAGAGGTCACATCTGACCACTACTCTACAATAGAATATTGCCAATCTGATAACATCTTCTTATAGAGAAGTGAACAAAAACAAAAAAAAAACTTATATAAAAAAAACATGAAGGTATAGAGATAGATGATAAAAGATATAAATGCAAAAAATAAAAGAAAGAAAGAGAAAAAGTAAGAAACAAAAGAAAAGATATATATGACTCTTATCACACAACTATTAGATGGTCACAATTATAAGTCTGTATTAGGTTTTTAATAATTATAAACTATACTAAATATAAATAACTTTACTATTTTTCTATCTACTAGAATATTTAACAAAACCATGTAGGATAAAACTTCAACTTAAACATAAAGAGTTAGCATGAGTACTAGTTAGTCTAGTGACAGTATTTCATAAGGTTTCAGTAATTCGAGGCATGTGTATGAGTCGTGTTTATATTGCTGTATTGTTTACACAAGAAATAAATACTGCTGACTATTTTAGTATTTTACATGTTGATCTTTTGGAGAGGGTAAACTGAATCATCTACTTTTTACAAAATTTTTCTTGAAAAAAAGAGAAGGCATGAGATAAACCAAACTATAGCTTTTGTGAACACTTAACCCTTCTAAGAGTTTCTTGTAGATTTTACAGTTATATAGAAATAATATATCCAACATTGTTGTTTACTTTATAAGAGACTTTTGGCTTTTACCAACCACTTCTTCTATAGTTCCAGAGCTTCTTTAAACTGTCATTACAAAGTGATAACTTCTTTTTCAACTTTATTTCAATGCCCATTATGCATACCTAATGCTTCAGAGAAGTTTTTATAAAGTTTAATATATTAACTAAATCATTTTTCTGTAGTTAAGTATTTTAAAAAGTTTGGTTCAAATGATCATCAGAAAGAGTAGAATAAAAGCATATAGTTTAATTTAGAGATTATTATCATATTATTAATATATGCAATTTGAGTTTTTACTATTTTTTTGTATTAGAGATTTCTTATTATTTGGCTTATTATTTCTCTTGTCTTTTTCTTTATTTTTTATTTTTTTTTTTTTTAATCTTTGGCAGCCTTGCCGATCACCTTTATTAAGAGTCTTATATACATACTTTGTACAAAGTTAGCTTAAATTCTGGCTCGACATCCCCCGGCTGCTTCTATGAGTGCCCAGGAGCGGTCTGCCGC
>CAJVQA010001468.1:0-25477 GCA_910591915.1 Cetraspora pellucida | reverse complement strand
TAATTTAAAAATAAATGTTGCAAAAAAGTAATCCTTATTTTCAAATATTATTATACCAAATTTTATTTAAATATTTTTTTTTAAAAAAGTAGATTAGAGCTAAAAAAGTGCAAAAATGCAGGCAAATTTGCCTGTATTCTACTACAATCTAAGGGATAAATTAAAATTAGTTTACTTAATATAGTTATTTCTAAAATTAAATATAAAAATATACTATTAGGTTTATATATAATTTTAAAATACTACCTTCTACTCTTAATTAACAAGATTATTTGTATCTTGAATTATATTATAATATTCTATTTCTTGCCAAAGTTTAATAAGTTTATGCTTCAATAAAATTTCTCTGATAATGACATTCAATTGACTATTATTTTTATAACTATCTTAAGGAGAATATTTTTTTAGAATGTTAATCAGTTTATATAGTTGTAATAGAAAAAATGAAACAAGTATTTTTTAATAAGATTTTCTAATATTGCATATTTTTTCTTTAAAACTATACTAATATTGTTTATAATCTCTAAATTATCAGAAAGAAAATAAAAATATTCTATATCATTACTTTTTAAACATACTTTATCAATTTCATAAATTTTTATAACTTTATTAATAATTTATAAAACTTCTTTAAAATTGGCAAAAAAAAGAGGTGTGGTGACTTAGTGAAGTAGATAAGTTGTCAACTTCCCAAGTGATAGATTGTGAGTTCAAAATCTACTGATAGTGAAAATTTGAATAACACCTATATAATACATAGATAGTATTACAGTGACAGCATTCTGTTGATTAGTTGGGATAGAATATCTGTAACTATGATCATACCAGCATGACTAGCAGGTCATGGGGCATCTGTGTAACCTTGTTTACATAGAGGAATGCAAACTGGTACTGAGTGGTACAAACCTAAAATAAGTCCTTATAGCTGTGTAAATCTGTAGAACTGGAAAAACAGAGCCCACTTGGAAAGACTCAAGTAAAAAGGTAATACAAATCTTCAACAGTACTACTGTAAAGGCTAGATCTAGGAAATGATACCAATGTAGAGGAGCTGAATGGACAAGAACCTCAGATAAGGAGTACTATCTACTAGGCCACTGAAACTGAATTAGAGAAAAAAGATATCAGACCAGTTCGATATACTAAGGACAGGCCACAATCCTACTAAGCTATCTGGATTAGGAGTCTGGAGTCAAAGCAGAAGTATACTATAAGTACTAGAAATATGTTGTGAAGTAGGTGCTGGAGATTGGGTAAACTCTACAAGGGCTAGCCTTGTTGATGTTTTATAAAATGAGTACGTAGTTAACAAAAGAGTACCCCGAAACCTTACAGTTAGGTGACATATTTTGAAATATTTAATGGCTTGACAAACATACAAAAGGGAAAGCTAAATGTTGGGTTAGATGGCACTTAGTTGTACAGGAACCATGTGTTACTCATCTGGGTATAGTATAAGGATCAGAGTGTTTAAATAGATACCCTTCTAGTAAATTACAGACATGGCAACTAGTGTAGAACTTTTGAATGAACTACTTAACTAGGTAACCAAAAGTTATATGTGTGGCTAGTTGCACACTTACCTTGTACAAGTCATATATAATACATTGACCAAAAACACAAATAAAAGTGATAGCTACTGATAAATAAAAAAAAAAAAAAAAAAAATTGTCAAAAAAAGCTTTTTTCATTTTGTTTTCAAATATAACATTATTTGGAATCAAAGTTCTATTAGTTGTCAATATATATTGTGCTTTAAGTAAAATTAAATTAGAATCAAAATCACTAAGACATAACATTATTTATTGAACAAAATATCATAAAGATAAGACATTCAATTTAAATAAAGCTTTAATAAGTTGGATATTTAAAATTTTATGTTTTGTCTTAAATTGTGAGTCTTTTTTAAAAGCATAAAACAGTATATGACATTTAATATAATGATAGACTATCTAATATGCACATACAGTCATATTATGACTAATTTCAATTTATTCTTTTGAAACTTCTGCTAAAAAGATAGAAGCATTTAATAAAATGAAAATTATTTGTTTAATTTCAATTGAAAACAATTTTATAATTGATTTAAGAATAAAAAAAAGAATTAAACAATTGATTTATTTATAATTATTAATTTATAATACATCACATGATTAGTATAACAAAAGATTTCATTAACTATTATATTTAGCTCTTTTATGATCATGTTTTCTATAATTATATTTATAATCTAGTGTTTTAATCCAGAATCTGGCTTTATTTCTTCATTTTTTTGTTTAAAAGCAGCTATTCTTTCTTTTAAAAAATATATTTTATCTTTTAACTTCTCATTTTCATCAGATATCTTTTTACTTTTGGGATTATTATATTCTATTAGATTATATGCTTCTTTACATTTGTTATTTATTTTTTTAATTATATCATTTTTATTATTAATTATTTGTTGCATCTTGATGATTTTTCTTTTCTTTGAAAATAATTTATTACTTAAATAGGATATATTTTTTCTACATTTTTTAATTTCATTATAATTCAAAATATTTTTATTTTTTAATTTTTTATTAAATCCATCTTTTTTATTAAAATAAGTATAACAATTTTTAAGTTTTCATTTAAGTGTTTCAACTTTATTTTTAATTTTAGTATATTCTTTTCATCTTTTTATTTTCTGTAAATGAATTATTATTATGATCATTATATTTGTTATTTTCTTTTTTTATAGCTTTAGTTTTATTAGTTTCTTTTAATTCTTCTTTAATATGATTCACTTCATTAACAGTATTGTTTTTAAAAATCTCTTCCTGGATAAAAAAATATTTATTATCAAATTCTGATACTTTATTAATATTGATTGAATAACTATTATTTGACATAACAAAATATGTAACATAGTCAAAATTTTTATTTATAAAACTAGTATTATTATAGTTAGTTATAGGTTGCAAAATATTAAAATTTTCAAGTGAACAATTGATTTTATTTTCAATAGATTCAAAATATATTTTTTCTTTATTTTCTTTAAATAAATTTATTGAACTTATTCAGAAATTCAATTTTTATTTTAATAACTTTTTTTAGTCAGCATGTTTGTTACAAAACTGAATTTTGAGTATCTATTTTCCAAATTGAACATAAGAATTAGTTTTCATGATTTTCTAAACATAAATAAATTAGTAATATTGAATAGATGATAAAAACTGTCTTATTATATAATTCTTATCAATTTTTTTATCTATCTTTTTTGGTAATTTTTATAACTACAAAGAACCAAAAGACATTTATTTTTTCTTTGTAATTGTATTTTTAAATTTGATATATAAATCTATTATATAACATTAATGTAAATAAAATATATTAATAATCAATAATTATATTTTGTGTAATGTAATAATTAATGTGACTATTAAGTGTATTAGTACATCTTATTCTATAGATGAACCTAAATAGTTTTATAGATTATAAAAGATGTATAGTTAGTAAAATTGGTGTTTAATAAGTTTGTAATATAAGCATTTGTTTGAATGATATTTATAGTTTTGCGAATAGCTGCATTTGTAATTGTAATTGGTTAGTTTGTTTATAGGTGCCTAAAGTATTATTGTATAGGTTATTATATTCTTTTTAGTATGCTAGAGTAGTATTTGGATTTTTGGTAAAGGAAGTAAAGAATCTGATGTTGAAATATTTAAATTTGAAAAATATTATCTAATAGAATTGTAAATTGAGTTGGTATAGCAATAAGTTTGTAATCGATAAAGTCATAAATTTCAATTAGTATTTGAATACTCTAGTTATTGCTTTATAAATTCAGGTTTGTTGATCAAATGATATATTGATTTTGTCAGTAATTTTGGTATACAAAATATCTGCCTATTCAGAGTTATTAATATGCTAAAACTGAGATATATTAAGCTATTTTTGTGTAATTTGACTATAGATTAGCTTGGTAGTATTTTGTGTATCAGATATTGTTGTTATAGATATTGGTAATAATGTTGCAATATTGTTAGAAGATTTTGAATTAGGTAATCCTTCTGTGTTAAGCAGTTGTAGTTTGAGTTATTTTTTACTTTGGTATTAACCAGTTGTTTATTATGTTACATTAGCTAATAATTTACTAATTTCTGTATTTATATGTTATAAAAAGAAGAGACATTTATTTCTTCTAGTATGGGTCTTGTGTTTAGCTTAAGTAGTATTTGGTGTATCTAATATAGGCTGAGTTTGTATATTATTTACTGTTGTATCTGCAATAATATTAAATGTTAAATTATTTTTTTATATAAGGTTACTTGTTTGTAATAGTTCTTTATCTGTATTTAGTTCTGTGATTATATTGTAAGGTATCACTAAGAGGTTTTTACTGTGTTTGGATATTTTATATGCCTTTTGTGCTTTCTTGTATAACTGAATGATTAGGCTAAAGTCACAATTTTATATATTTTTATAAAATTTGGTGCTAATATTTACAGAGTTGTTTTTAATAAATATGAAGTCAAAAAGTATTAATTGAACAGCTTCTTTATGCTTGTACAGCCATTGTGTCAGAAAGGTAATAAAGTTAGAGACACAATCAGATTTGCTAAGATTAATTATAAAAAGATATTTGTCAGTAAAGTCAGAGAAAAGAAAGGTGACTGTAAAGATAAGTTTGACTAGATTATTATACTAATACTAATAAACTCTTTTACATATTCAGTAAGAAGGTTAATAATTAAAGTTGTAAGTAAAAAATTCTTTGGAATAACAGTTTTGCTAATAAAATAAGCTAAAAGAAAAGTGAAAAAGGTACTTTAAAAGGTTGTTTAATTCAAAGTTTGTAGCAGGTCAGTTTGTGGAATTTCTACTATTTTTTTAATGTTTTTTGGAGCTAACATCTTGTGTCTGTATGCTGAGTTGGTAAAAATACAAAGGTCCTTAGAACCATTTTTACTAGAATGTAAATTATTTTTTGCAATACTGTTTTCTGTATTTTTGCTATTTTAAGTTGCTAGTAAAAGTTTTTTTAAGGTTGACACCTTTTTTAGATCAAGTTCAGTATATAGAACAAGTCTAATTAAGAGCTCAAAGTCAGTTTACTTATTAGTTATTGCTGTATTCTTATTAGAAAGTTTTTTACTTTTTGTTCAGTTTTGGTAAAATAATTTATGAGAAGAGTTTTTGTTTTTCCATTTATAAATACTTTATACTTAATCAAAAAAATAAATTATTATATAAATTATTTTTGTCTTAATGTAATTTTAAGTTAATTATTTTTAAAGTAACTTATAGACAATATTTCTATATTATGTTTTCAGAATTAGAACTTATATAAAATATTTTAATTAGCTTTTTTAGTTAAATAATAGAATATTTGCTTTTAACTAATTTTCTCTAAGATATTGATTATGGATACTCCAAAAGACTATTTTATAATACTAATTTAAATATAGTTATTTATAAAAATAGATTTATTTAATTAATTTAAATTTTTTTTAAATAAAAAAAATATAAATTATATTGAAAAATGTATATTAAGTTTTATATTTAATTATTTAAAAGTACTTTAATTGACTTTATAATACTTTTATATAATAATATATATTATTTTAAAACAAATAAAAAATTAAATTATATACTCTTTCCTAAAAATCCTGATTTCATAACAAAGTTGAGAAAACAAAAAATTTTTTGAAAAAGTTGAACTAAAACATATTTTAACTAATTAACTAAGTAATAGCATTAACAAACGGCATAGCACAACTTTAACAGAATTAAATGAAGTCACAAGAAAGCTTTTGCACTCCAGTCTCCTTTTCATAATTGTTGCCTTCTAAGTCGGCAACTGGAACTAACACTAATAAAAATAACAATAAGCCCTAAGACAAATACTTTAAACAGTATATGCAAATATGATTTATTCAAGAAACTATAGATAACCAAAACAACAAGAAGAAGTATAAAACTAATAGCAAAATTGCTATTCCTATACAAGCAAGTATTAAAAAAAATACTAACAAAAAAAAATTATTAATGAAAAAAAAATTATCAAAAAAAATGAAAATTCTAGTATACACCTAAAAAATCTGACAATGACATCATCACACACAACAACAACAACCACAATCTCAAATCTTCTTATGAACAACCAAACTGAGCAAGACCTGATTCAGAACCCAGACAATATAGATTCCACTCCCTTTTTACCAATGCAGATAGAAACAACAAACAACTCAGCCTTATCTAACACAATGCCTCAGCCCAACTTGGATGTTAGCACTCTAGAACAACAACCCAATATGGAAATAGAGCACACATCAACAAATATAGAGAATGATAACAATGAAAAAACTCGATCAACTGATATAATACTTGAAGAACAGCCATAAAATAACATATCATACAGCCAAGCGCTAATTAATAACCTTTCAGAAAGAACTAGAAGAACCCCAAACCCTCATTTCAAAGCAGACAAAGAAAAAGAATAGAAAAAACATACACAGTCAGCTTTAGAAAGAATCAGACAAGAAAAACTAAAATCATTTGATGCAACAATTTGGATATGACAAAAACCAAAAATGCACTAATCTTACTTCAAAACTTAAAAGAACTAATTAGATATAAGTTGTCAACAAAACCAACCACTATTCATATTCCAATAGCAATAAAAGCAAAATTCTTTTATAGAGACACAGCCTTCTTTAGAAGCTTCACTCAAATTTTAGCAATTAGACCACAACATCAGAATGAATTCAACAACTTATTTACTGATGCCCTAGATGTATATAAAAAACAGCATGATGTATTAGCTACTAACAAAAAAAACTGAGACCAAATTTTTGAATTATTGCATACTAAGCTGGCACTAGATTACCTAACCAATCTGAACTTCAAGCTTCTAGACACATAGGAAATCACAAAATATATTTTCTACTTGATTGGTTTCGCAAAAATTCAACAGAATCTAGACTTTGAAACAACAAGAAAAGCAATCTCAGAACTACTAAATAAACTACTAATTCCTTTGCCTGATACACCAGAGCTCATCCCAGACTATCTGTCTCAAGCTATTCCCTTTGATCTACCTATTACAAGCTGCCAGGTTCTGACATCAGCAGTTCGAACACTGCGCTTAATATTTTCTTTCGACAAGTTACCAGACATATATATCACAGACAATCGTGAAAATCTACCAGCTTCATATAAAGATTTGAAAGATGAAGTACAACATCTCTTCTCTATTGTGGACAGAGCTGAACTGAAAAAGCTAGCTTACTATAGAGAAACCTTACAAAAATACTATACCTTTCAGCAAATCCCAGCTGAATACTTTGATTTACCAGCACCAAAAGGCCCTTTGCCCTCTACTCCACAAGACTTGACACCCAGATTAAGAGAGAAATTCTCCTTCTTACCTAAAAGTCAAGATGATTTTAAGAAACACATCAGACTACTACACATGGACTATTCTTTTACTAGACTGCCTAATGACTATATCATTTCTCGAAGATAACTATCCTTAGATCCAACAAACTTAAAAATATCCAACTTTACATTTTTATTACAGAGCACAGAAGAAGTAAATGACTTTATCAAATGTGTTCCATGAATCTACAATATCCCATCACCATTACCACAAGCTTATTGCAACTTCAACTATACAGATCTTCTAGATCTGCCTGAAGATGCCAATTTAGTCACTTTGGTTACCTTAACTTTACCAATATCAACCTCTAAAAAGCTAAGTATAGCAGTCAAAGCATTACAAAAGCACTATTACTTTCATGCCATATCCCAGTCTTGGATTCAGATAGAAAGGAAAAGAAAACAGTTAGAGGTTGGATCAACCTTGCCCAAACTACCATCAACTGTAGAACAATTCCAGTTGGCTCTTGAACAAAAACAAATTACAAACATATACATTCCAGTATGAAAACATCACAATATTTAATTAGTTATGGAAACTCTCAGACAAAACTTTACCTATCACTTCTTACCAGAATATATCTTTGACCTTATAGACTTACCTGAACCATCTTTTGAAATCTTTGATCCACCAAAACAAACAACAACCAAACATATACAAATATTAGATAAGGAAGAAGACAACAATATGGATCTCTAATGAGTATAAGCTATTATATAAACAATCTGCTCTCAGCAGATAATAAGAATGAAACAAAAAAATTAAACTAAATTTAAATGAAAAAATCAACATAACAATGCACAACATTAGAGACATCAATAACATACTAAAAATGCAAAACTGGATTGAACACTGTATAGAATCAAATCTATATATAATCTCTATAACTGAAACTAAATTAAAAGACTCAGCAGCAAAATTATATACCAATTCTTTTTACAAGATATTTATATCTAACTTTTTATTATATGACTTGAATCAAAGAGAAGCTAGCTTGGGAACAGCTTTACTAGTCTGCAACCAACTACAGCCTTATATTCATAACATCAATACTCTATCTGGCACTGCAATTTGCATCGATTTCTTTTTCTCAAATAATAACAAATCTTGCATTATTTTAACATATCTTTCCTCAAACCATTCCTTATTTTTAAGACAGACACAATCTCAAATTCACTCCTGGGTTGCAGAGGCCAGATCTTGAAACTGGCATTTGATTATCCTGGGTGATTTTAATGCAAATCAGTACAGAAACAAACAACTTTCAATTTTCACTGACCTAAATGCTGCCAACTTAACTAGCTTATTAGATTTTATAACATACAAACACCTACTTGACAGGGTCCTAATTCAACTAGTCAAATAGATGATTTTTGGGTTTCTTCAGATATACTTTTAGCCTTCGATCCACCAACAATAATTGATGCTACTTATATTACCAATAGTGATCATCATATACTAAACACAACATGGCATATCAATTTCTATTTGCCAAAAGCTCCCAGAAACAAAAAAAAGAAAAGAAAAATATATCTATATAAAAAAACTACAACAGACATATAGAATGAATTTGCAAATATGGTAAACATATCATTCAATTCTCAAGGAACCTCTTCATCAAACATAGATAAAGATGATATCGATAGAACATGAAACTACTAGGCATCAAAAATAAAAGAAGCAATGAATAAACATATTCTATACACTTTTACAGCCCCACAGCCTTTCTTTGCAATGTCACTAAAGGCAACAAAACTTCACTTAGCTCTAAAGAATATCAACAAATGTCTACAACAACTATCAAATAGAGTAGCAGACACAATAGCCCAGGCCAATCAGTACTTAACAAAAGCAGCCACCTAAGCAGAAATTAGCATTACTCCTATTACTCAAGAAGAATTTAATCAATTACAATTAAACACTATAAATTGAGTCAAACAACATAAACATACAATTTGGCAAGCATGCAACTATAAAAAATAACAGAAACAAACCGAGCACATTAAGTTTTATATTAATTGCAAGTATACTGACTTTAAAGACAACACTAGCTGAATGCTAGATAGTATTCTACAAAGGCGAGCAAAACTAATTAGTTATGAAAAAGTCATAACATCTGACAGTGTAATTACCAATCAAAGGGAGATCAAAGAAACTGTACACACTCATTTCAAAAACTAGATGAAAAACAACCCTCCTAACAATTCCTTATGGGAAGAATGAAAGCCATTCTACTCTCCACTTTAGCATATATGGAATGATATTTACAATACTCTTCTTTCACTTATTTCAATAACTGAACTGATACAAATAATAAATCTAGCCTCTAAAGGAAAAGCAACTAGACCTTCTTGAATTGCAAATGAAGTTCTTCAGCAATTGCCATCCTTAGCTCTTACAGTTCTACTAAATATCTTCAATAGTTGTATAACACAAGAAATAGTTCCAAACCAATAGTTACAGGCTAATATTTGGCTAATTCCTAAAAAACAACAATATAATTACAAATTAAATACCACCTGCCCAATTACTTTAATAAACTATACTAGAAAAATTTTTACAAAAATTTTAACAAATCATTTGACAGACATTCTAGTTCGCAACCAAGTGCTTTCCTCTCACAATTTTGCAGCTTTCCCTTACCAATCAACACTTCAACCTATTTCCCAACTTACTTACATCTTAGAGGATGCAACTATAAACCAAAAAAAGATCTGAATCTTATCTCAGAATATGTCAAAAGCTTTTGACTCAATTCATATACCAACTTTATGCAAATCATTTAAAAGAATACACATACCTAACAAAGCAATCAATTTGCTATCATACTTGCTTCACCATCATACTAACAAAGTAATTACTAGTTTAGGACTAACTCAATCCTACTCTGTCGAAGATGGAGTAGATCAGAAAGAAACAATCTCACCACTTCTTTGAAAGATCTATTATGACCCTCTCATATCTAGAATTTATATAGAACATCAGGGATTTACTGGAGAAATCCCATTCATTCACCCAAAAGAAATTCATACCTTAGTAATAGCATACATGGATGACTCCTTGTGGATTGTACCCAACAAAACTTCTCTTATCAACATTCTCCACACAGCTTCTTCTTTCTATAATTTTGCCAATATAAAAGTCAATCCTACTAAGTCAATTCTAGCAACAAACTCAAAAGATTCAAATAATAATATAACTTTTGAAAATGAACAATTAACAGCAATTGCTAATGGAACACCATTTAAGTATTTAGGAGCATAGTTTTCTACTAACAAAAAACAAATACTTGTTCAAAAAGAAATCATAGCCGAGGCAACAATCAACCTAAAAAAGCTACAATTTGCTTATATAACAGAAAAACAAGCAATTTATATAATAAATAGTATTATCTTCTCACATTTGCTCTATAGGTTACACTCCACATTTCTTTCTAATACTCAAATTAATATACTTAACAAGATCTGCACTAGTCTAGTTAAACATAAAGCAAGGCTGGCTCAGAGAGTTCCAAACTCATTTCTATTCAACTCAGACATCTATGCCTTAAGCAACTTAGCTCAGACCCAACTTTCTTCCTTAGTAACAATACTCCAAAAAAACTTAAACCATCATAGTTTTGACTCCTTATTCCTGAAGCTATGACTACAACAATTACAAGACTCAGCTCTTACAAATACCTCTATTCTTACTCAACTTCCAGTCTTTCCAGCTTCACAACTAAATACACAAACTAGCCAAATAGTGCTCGCACTTCATGCTTTAAATTTACAGACTTCATAAAATGGTAACAACTGGCCTTATCCCAAAACCTTTATTAGAACCTCAATAAACCAAATTTTGCTAAATCATCTTAGAGCTTCTTATCTCAAAGAAAAACTGAACAATCATAACATCTCTAGCATAGAACAATTTTTAAATGCAACCAACTCAGAGCTCCTAGAATAGAACAATTTTCATCACAACATTAAAAAGATACCAAGAGGATGCTATCCACACTGGTTTCTTATAGTTCAAGACTTAATAGCAGCCTTTATTAATCCTTCATCAACATTCCCACATGTAAACCCTTATACTTTGTCTCAATAAACCCTAAAGAGAAAGGCTGGATAATTACAGATAATTCTATTATTGGCAAGATACATAATCCTCACAACAAAGTTCTCAAAGCTCAACATTATATCCTAAAGCCAGATAACACAATATCAGTATGCACAAGCTGTAAACTAAGAAATCGATCATATCACTCCAAGTATTGCTACTTTAACGTAACAACATCACTATACAATCTGCAGGTCAACTGCAAAAAGAAAATTCACTTAGTCATTGTAGATTTTAAAAGAGTACTAAACTATATTAAATCAATAACTATAACCCGAGAGCAATCACAAGACGTAAACTCAATATTAGAAAGACCTTTATGTTCTTTTGAAAACCCTCCAATTAACCTCTGGAAAACATTAACAGAAGCCAACTTCAATATAAAAACATTAACAATTTACTTAACCTTCAACTGACAAACAGTAAACAACAACTCTCAAATAATAGCAAAATGCTATATACAAAATACCAACACCTGTTTTGGTTGCTTTACTAACCAATAGCCTTCACATATAAGCATGATGCTTAATTTGCTAAACTTTATCCTTACTACAGTCAATTCATATACAGAAGTAAACATTTGTACAGACAATTCTACCTTCACTATATATATCAATTTGGTAACCTTTATTAAGCCTCATAACTATTTTGTACTTGACAAGCAGCAGCACATATATTTTTGCCTAATTCTAAAAGCACTCTTATGTAATTGGAAACTCAACATTACACTAAATGAAAATATAAAAATCAAAGAAACTACAAGCATAATTTTTCCACTAGACCCAACACTACAACATTTTCTATACAACCATTTTGTTCCAAGACTTTTTAACAAACCATGCGGATATCTGTTAAAAACCACTCTAAAACATATCTATCAAATTACAAACTGGCTGTTATAGTTTTGTTAACAATGAATCTCAAGCTAACATACATCACAAAACAATATTGATTGGACTTCTACACTAAAATATATTTTTTTTGGAGAAAAACCACTAGCTTTAAACACTGATCCATTATTCTTAGCAATCAAGAATTTCAAGATTAAACTGTTATCTGAAGAACTTCCAACTTACCTACTACTGCATTGGAGAAATAAGAAAAAATATCCAAACCACTTATGTCCAAGATGTCACAGTGCCTCTGAGGATATTGTCTATTTACTAACTTGCATCCAAAATCACATACAGTTTTCAATCTTTGTTAGACAAACAGTATATGAAACTTCACGAAAATTAGAAATACTGTATTTGCACTTGGATGCCTTTTGTAAAAGCATTTATTGCTACACATATAACTAAGCAAATACCACTAGGACTCATCACTAGAAACACTTTAGCACCTTTTAATACAAACAGCCATAAGCACAAATATGCTCTACTAATACATCATAATATTATTACAGAAATATACAAAACAATTTGGCTAGTTTCTAGAAAGACAAGTCATAATTCAATTCTTCCAAACCTGGCCCCAATACAGATTCCAATACTAAACAAAACTAAGCCTTTGAGGTTTAACGACCATTCTAGCAAAGAATAGGTCGAGAGTAAAGTAGCTCTTACCCCCATCTCCCATAATATAGTTTTTTTATATGTATTCATCTTATATATGTATAATTAATTATAAATAAAAGAGATTGAGGATAAACCTCTCTTTAAAAAAAAAAAAAATATTTTGCCTTCTGATCGATGAATACATGAGATGTCTGATAAAGTTTATAAGTGAAATAGGTTTCTTGAAGATCTTGTTAACAATTTTGAAATGTTCTTTTCTGATAAGTTATTAGAAGTATTAAATAATTTAACTAGCAAAAAATTTAAATGTTTTTTTGATGATTTGAAAAATGTAATTGTCAAAGCTTTAAAACATTTTAAAAAATAGCTATTACTATAACTTCATCTATCTTTAGTTGTTTGTTATTTTGAAAGTAACAATGCCAAATTATTTGCTTCTAGTTTTTACTATGCAGTTTTAGAGAAACCTTGAATTATGGCATCAAATAATTTAGAGTTACAATTTGCAGAAGAATTGAAAACTGATATAAAAAATATAATAACTGATACTTTTGAACTACATGAATTGCTATTGAAAAACAATAATTTTTTTAAAGAATTTAAGCAATTCTGTGCAGATGATAATTTACTAGATAGCTGCTCAATTTCCCAAAACCCACTTTTCTGAAGTCTATTTTTTCAAACCCATATTACTAACAACTTTATTTACTGACACAATATATTATTGAAAACCAATTTTTCAATAGAAGTTTTTACTGAATATATTTTTCCTAATCAAACCAATTTTCTGACAATCTAATTTCTTGACATGACATATGATAGAAGGTTTTTTCACAGACAAGGACTTTTTCCTAAAATCTTATTTTTCTAGTAAAAAGTATTACTAACAGCTTTTTTTTTGAAAATAAGATTATGATATATTTCTCTGATAAGATATCTTTCAGACAAGAAATCTCTTTGCCAAATAGTTACAGTATAATTTTCTAAAAACTATTTTTCTAACATGTCACTTACCCGATATCATACAAATGACAATTTGCTAAAAATATATATCTACAACTAACAAAATACTAACTCTAATTCTATATGATATCAAGTAAATAGTTTTTCAGAAAAGTGGGTTTCAAAAAAGTAAGAATCAATGCTGAAAAAATATTTGCCAAATAGAATAAAATGCAAATCATATTTGCACAAAATAGGAATTAGTTATTTGAGTGTATTATGACTAGGGCAGAAACTTTGTATTGGCTAAACTAATTTAGTTTAGAGTCATAAGCATTAAAATGAGAAATTAATTGTTTATTATCATACACAAGACACCAAAAGTAATAAACCAATAAATCTTTATTGTGTTCCAAATACTAAAAATAACTAATATCTTTATCCAACTAACTAACCTAGTAAGTTCCCAACTTACTAATTACTAAAAACTTTACCAAAGAGATCTTACAACTAAAATACAAATCTACTAAAAATCTTCTAACTACTTAGCATTCTATAACCTTATATTTATAGTTATTATTATAATCTAAATAAGCTTTATACTATTAAAGATATATAGTATAACAATTTAAAATCCAATTAAAAAATATATATATATATATATATTTTTCTTTAAGCAGTCATGCTAGTGCTTTATTAAGATTTTGGAATTGCATTTACAATTACATAAATATCCTTAACAACTAAGCCTAGCATCACCTGGCCACCTAATGCTACCTAAGTGCAACCTGCTATATTACTTTATGCAGAAGTAAGCTGCTCATCCAACTACTTAAAGTCTATAATGAAAGGGTCTTCTCCCCTCTATAACAAACCCTAACATTGTTTTCTGTACTTCTTTTCTAATTTGTTTTTCTTTTTCTTTCACTTTCTGTTTTCTTTCTTCTATGGCTTGCTGATTTGGTTTTCCTTTTTTCCTTGGTACTTTCTTCTTTTCTTCTTTTTATTTTATCTGTTATTTCTTCATTTTTCTCCCATTCATTGACCTTCTTATACCGAATTTTCCATACTTGTTCATAAAATGTATTCCAGACCATTCTTGCTACTACTTTCATAAACTGCTACCTTGACTTTGTACTTAGGAGCTGCCTTAATCTGTCTTGCGTTTCTTTTAGAATAAGACCTTTAATTAATGCCTCTTTTGTTTTAATTTCCTCTGCTTTTGTTTCTCCAAAAAGTGCTGTGTATAATATGTATGGCAGAGTTTGAATTTTTTCTTCTTTTTTTAACCCCTTCTAGGCTGTTACAATAGTCACTTTTTGGATTCTTTTTTACAGATTCCTTTGTCCCTTACATGCTGTTATATGTGTCTGTGTTTTTTTTGTTTTATCTTAACATATTTGATACTCTGTTATTATATATATGTCTGGTTTTTTTTTGTTAAGTTCTTCTAGGATTGGAAGTTTATTCATTATGTACTTTATAAATGCAATTCTTCTGGCACTACCTCTTCTTGTTATACAGTGTACTCCTTTAGATATCTTTAGTCTATTCCAAAAATATGTCTAATTATAAATTGTAACTTCTCTTTCTGGTTCTAATTCTTTAATTGCTTTCATTTCTTTCTATTTAGCTCCTATTCTTGCATTCATTATCAATTTGCAAAACAGTCTTGCTGATATATCAGTATATTTGTTTTTCTACTCTAGGCAGTACTCTATCTCTTCACAACTAACTTTTCTGATCTGTATTATCTTTTTACTCATTGCACCTTTTTTTATTAGACTATCAGCTTTATCATTCCATTTATCTTTACTATGACTTTTAACTTTAATAAACTCTATCTGAATATTCTTTGTTATAATAAGTTCTCTAATTTTCATTATCTATATTATGTTTTTCTTTTTTAGGATCTTATCTTTGCATATTTGTTCTAAAGCTCTACTAATGTTTCTTATTGCTGCATTGCTATTTACATATATTTATACTTGCTTCTCTCTTGGTATTGTTAAAATTGCAGCCCATATTGCTACTAACTCAGCTATTGTCAATGTTTGCTATCCTTCTAGATCTATTGCTATCTTTTCTTCTAGCCATTCTTGTGTTTCATTTGTTTGCACTCACCCTATGCCTATACTATTTCTGCTTCTTGTATCTTCTTTAGTCTTCAGGTTTGCTACTCTATTTGTATATATTATATACTTGTTCTTGCTTCTTATTATATTCCTTCTTAAAGCTTCTACTATTTCTTGACTAATGCTGTCATTTAACTTTTGTCATCTGATTATTTCCACTTCTGGTTCTTCTATTGTTTTTAAACTCTCAAGTCTTTGTTCTCCAATCACTAATTTGTTTGTCATTTCTATTATTTGATCTAATGCTACCTTGATCTTGTTGTTGTCTTTTTCTAGTAATGCATTTGGGATCACATTAATTCTGCTGTTTATTCTTATTTACTGTTGGCAGCTATTTTCTTGATGTTCTTCTTTTCTTGTATAACTCTTACATCTGCTAATTTCAGTAGCTAATTCACTTTCTTTACTCTGCATTTGCCAATATTCTACTAATATTTTTTTTTTCTTCTTGACTATCTTTCCTAACTGTCGATTATTTTGTACACCATAAGTTATTTATTTTTTTCTTCTTTTGTCTTTTAAGATATGCTTTCATTTCATCTGCATTGCTTGTGTATTTTGTTTGATTGTTTTAAATTACCTTTTAACTTTTTTATTTTCTGGTCTAATAAGTACTCTAGCTTTATTGCTTTGAACCATTCTGCTTTTTTTTTCTCTTATTTGATAGATTTTGATAACTTTTTAATTACTGTCATATGATTAATCTCTCTCTTTTTGTATTTATTAGTTGGTTTAGATATATTAAGTCTGCTTTATTTATTTTTATATTACATCTTTTCTGTAATTGCATATTTATAAGTTCTCTTATTTTGATTCTATATCTGAACATTGTCTATAAGTTGCCTTTTGTTCTCATATTTATATTGAGCTTTCTTGCTTTTAGCAATATCAGACAAGCTAAGTTGCTTTTTCAACCTTCTATGTTTTCTAATATCTCTTCTATTTTCCATATATCTTCTGTTAAACCTGCTCTTTGGCACCTTTGTGCTATTCTTAGTTTTGTTAGCTGTTCAAGACTATCTTGTCTGTTTAGTCTTGCTATTAGGCCACTTAATTGTTTTGTTGTTAATCCTTGTCATAGTGTTCTGTAACTATCAAGATCTTTGTGTTTCATTATACAGTTTTCTAATGTTCTTTGCAGATTGCTCTTCTGCTTTGCTAAACTTATAATTGGTTAATGTACTTCATTTATACTTCTTTCTAATATTTTTGTTAACTGTAGTATATAACTTAGTTTTGGTATTATTACCATATTGTTTATATATGTAATTTGATTTGTTATCATCTTTTTGTATCTAAGATCTTTTATTGTTTGGCTGATTATTCTTTTAGCTTTCTTTTTTACTAGCACTTCACTTATTCTGTTAATTAGTCATATCCCTAGTAAGAAACTATCTTGTTTTTTGCTTCTTCTATTATCTTGCTTCCTCCAAAGATCACTCCTCTTTTCTCTTTCTTTACTTTTATGTTCATTATCAAAAGCTTTGATTTGAATTCATTTATCTCTATATCATTCATCTTAAAGAATTCTTCTGCTATTTTTAATATTACCATTAGCTGTTTTTTACTATTTGCAATTCACATTGTGTCATCTGCATATGCAATAGCTGCTTGGCAGTACTTTGTGATGTTGCTGCATTGCATTCTTTTTTTAATCTGCTGTTCTACTATATATTCTAAATTTTTATCTTCTTGTATTCTCTCTAATAGTGGATCATAAAAAAGCCACCATATTAATAGAGATATTACTTCTCTTTGATCTATGCCATCTTCTGCTATTATCTTTTCTGTTAGACCATAAGCTGTAATAATTTTTAGTTGCCTATTATGAAACAAATCCAGAATATATTTTATTGTTCTCTTAGGCACTTTAATTCTTTGCAGTATTAGTTCTAGACTCTCAAGTAGAACTGAGTTAAATGCTTTTTTCATGTCTTGCAGAAATATCCATACTTTTTTACTCTTCTCTTTTGCTTCTTCTATTATCATGTTGAGAATATGTACTGGTTGTTCTGTTGAGTTGCCTGGAAGGCCTGTGTAATTTGGTTCTTTGAGTATTTTTTTTTCTGTAAACATTTTGGCAAGCCTTTTTGTTACCACCTTTGTTACAACTTTCCTAAATGTTTCTATTAATACTATTGGTCATATATTGTTTAAACTATATCTCCACTCAACATCCTTGGGTATTAGGTAAACTTGTGCTATCTTTCATTTCATTGGTATCTTTCCTTTTTCTAAACATAGGTCTGCAAAGCTTTTAAATACTTCTTGTGTTTTTTTTTCTGCTTGTTTTATTAGAATGTAACTTATGTCTAATATGCTTGGAGCTGTTCCTGTCTTTAGTTTTCTTAATGTTTCTTTACATTCTTTTTCTTCAATTTCTCTTTTCACTTCTGTATACTATTCTTCTTTGATGTTTCCTCATAGTTTATATATTTCTTTTCACTCTTTTGACATCTCTTCTAATCTTGTATTTCTTTTTCTAAATTGTTTTTTGTAATACTCTACTACTCCTATCCTAACATCTTCTAGGCTTGTTAGTAGATTCACTTTTTCTTTAGTTTGTTTGATAAATCTGTCAAGTATTATCTTTTTATAAGGCCTATTCAGAAAACTTGCTATCATCTTTTCCTAATCTGTTTTGATCATTTCATATCTTTTATTTATATTCTCTTTCATTTGTTTTCTTTATATATGCTTTCAGTTTTTTTTTTTTCTTTCTAATAATAGTTTTTTTCAAACTTTTATATCTTCTATCCACATGTTTGACTATTGTCTTTGTAGTTTTGGCAATTTTGTACTGATTTTCTTGTTTAGTATTTTTAATTGTTCATTCACTTCACTTCTTTTCTCCTCTATTACTGTTTGTGTTTTTTTCACTTTTGCATACTTGATTAATTTCTGTAACTTGACAATGCTTTTTTCTTATTATTGTTCCTTCTGACTTCTTCTTTTGTTAGTTATCATGTTAAATACTTTTTTCTTAAGTATGTGTTTACTTGCTGCTGTAATAATAGCTTCTTTTATTATGTTCCATATATTGTTTATCTTTTCTGTTTTCCTTTTCTCATTTTGTTCTTTCTTGTAAATGTCTTTTAGAACTTCTTTTATTTCTAACTAATTCTGCAACTCTTGTGCATAATTTTCCCAATCTTCTAATTTTGCTTGATCATATAGATATATTGTTTTTGACTGTTTTTTTCTTTTAATCTTTGCTTTGCTTTTAACTACTACCATGTGTTTGATCTATATTTCTACTGTTACTATCTTGTGATCACTTTCTGTAATTTCTTCTGCCTCTTCAACATTTGCTTTTTGTAGGCTTAAAGCTAAACAATCTGATATTTATATATAGTTAATTCTTGTTGCTGCTTCTCTGTTTGACCATATGTACTGCTGACCTATTGGATTCAAGTCTCTATACATGTCTCTAAAGTTTTGATTCTTCATCCAATTGAAGATTGGTAGTCTTTTGTAGTTTGTTGTTTGTGAATGTTGTCTGTCTAGAATATTGTTTACTATATGATTTAAAACTCCTATTACAATAAATTATGTTTGTCTTTTCTTTTTTAAAACTGTTTCTACAATTTTTTGCTAAATGTTTTTTTCTACTACTTTGTCATTTGGTGGTATATAAACTGCAATCACTACTAATTCCAGTTGTTTAAAGTATAGTGTAATTTCTATCATATATTTACTTATTTTTTTGACAGCACCTACATGCTTCTCTCATTGTTCATCGATCATAATTCTGACACCTGATCCTTTCTTCTTATCTTTTGCTGCACTTGTCCAAAAACCTATATATCTTTTTTTGCTACACATGTTAGGAATTTTTCTTCTCTTTTTCTAAGATTCATCTCCATAATTTCTATTATTAAGATTTCTTATTCTTCTGCCCAGTTAAGCAGATTTTCCAGTTTCCGATCTTTGGTTTTGAGTTCATTAATATAATGACATGCCACCTTCATTTTTTTTTTTCCTCTTTTCATTTTTTTTTTAAAAGTCATCGTTTTGTCTTTATACTTTTTATTTTTCTCTTTCTTCTGTTTAACTCTTTATTTTCTTAACAAGGTGACTTTATTTCTCTTCTTTCTTCAAACATCTCTCTTTTATCTTATAAAAAATTTCACTAATATTATCACTATTGATATGTTTTGTGTTTGTGTTTCCTTCCTTATACTTTTGCCAAAAAAGTAGATAGTTGCTAAATCTTATCAGCTTTGTCTGTGCTGCTTCTATTTCCTCTATTGGTGCAAAAGTAATTGTCACTGATCTTCTTTGATTTCTGTTTCTGTTAGATGGTATATATACTAAGCTTGCTCCTTTTTTCTTTAGGCATTGTAATAGTAATACTTCTGATGCATTACTTGGGAGCTCTGTTAACCTTGTTGTAAATTGACTTTGTATATTATATTGATTATAATCTTCTTCACTTAATGTTACTCTTATTAGTTTATATACTCCTATTGGTAATAATCATAGAATTTTTTCTTTCTCTAATTCTTTTGTTTTAACTACTGCTAATACTTTGTATTTAGATCTTTTAATATATTCTATCTGAGCTTCTTTGATGTTTTTGCACATATGTCTTACTTCTTCTGTATTATTATTTGCTGAAAGATCCTATATTATTATTTGCTGAAAGATCCTATATTATTATATATAACTCTGCTTTCAAACCCTCTTCTGTTAAGTGGTCTACTTTTTCATAGTCCACTTCTTTTTGTCTAATATAATTTTTCGACTTTTTTTCTTCTCATTCTTTGTTTTTATATACTTGCTAATGCTGTTTCCTTTCTAGTCTTTTTGGTTCTTTTGAAATGATTTTGAGCCATTCACCTTCTTTTTCTTTAATTCTTTCTATTGCTGCATTTTTACTAAACTTACAGTTGAAGTTAACTTCTGTCCAACTATTACTTTTCTTGAAAACTTCTTGGATTGATTTAATATGATGGTTTCCTTAAAAAATTCATTGGATATATTTTAATCTTTCTTTTTTGTTTTCTCCTAGTACTATATATGTTGGAATATTTACTTTAAAAGATTTATTTTTGTTATATATATGGTTTTTTAGTAATTATTGACTATTCTTGATTGTGTCTGTGAGTGTTGGTATTTTTTGATTTTTTTTTTTTGCTTTTAGCTTTATCATTTTCTTATCTATATCTTTAATGTTTTTTTTTAAGTTGTATATTCTGTTATTTATTGATGTCTTGGTCTTCTTCAGTTTGTTTTTTTTAATATTGGTTTTTTCTTTTGTTGTACTAGCTAATAGCATTTCTGGAACTGTATTTTGAGAATTACTAAAACTTGGTTGTTGTATAATTAAGATACTCAGTTCTTTTATTTGTTCTATAACTCTCTTTAGGTCTTGGTTTATCTTTTCTTTTTTATTTGTTTATTCTTGATTTCTTTTTTCTTTTTCTGACATAACTATTTCTTTCTTTTTCATTTTTTTAACTTTTCTGGTTTTCTTTATTTTTGTTTTTTTTTTAATTATTTCTTTCTTATTAAAATTTATTTGAGGATTAAAAGAGTTTGGGTTCATATCTATTGTTAATAGTTTTGTTGTCTATTCTTTGATGATATTATGTAGCATTGTGCATACTTCAGCTATTCTAAGCATTTCAAGAATTTGGCTATAAAGAAGTAAATCTTTTACTATGATATTTTTCAAATCATAAACTGCTAAATCTTTTGCTATATATTCTAAGTTATCTGAATTTTTAATACATTTTGATAAGATCTTATCTAGTATCTTGCTATCTATATATCTATGGTTTCTATCTCTGAACCTCCTGATATGTTGAATTAAATCTGTGTTCAATGTCAATCCTATTTTTGTTTGTACTTCCATTTCTAGACTTTTTGTTGTTCGTCCATCTACTTAGTGCCTATGCTTATATTTACCTATATTTCCTAATATGGTTGTTTGTTATTTAATATAATGTGCTGTTGTTTGTTGTTGTTTATATTGATACCTGGTCATGTGTTCTGTTATTGTTTTTCAGATCTAGCATACTTTTTGGATTTTCTAAAAAATTTGTTCAAAAAATTTTTAAAGCCAGAAGAAGTTTTGTTTTTCAAGACTTTGCTTATGTTATTGCTAAGACAAAGTGTTTGTATTTTGTGTACTAAGTCTTTTTTCTTAGAGGTCTAAATAAAATTTGTTAAACCAGTTTTGTGTTTTCTTAGTATATTTACTTTAGCCATGTTTTGAAAAAAGGGATTAGCAGAAAGAGTTTTTTTTGTTTTTGATTAAAATATATTCTATTATGATAAACTTTATATATATTATTAGAATATTATACTAGCAAAAGATAAATTATTACTATATTATGTTTCTTTGTATAATAGAGTACTGCAAAGTAAATATCTGCAATTTTAGTGTTTGCAAGCTCTGCTTTTCAAAAACAGTGATTAGATTCCTAATGAATTATAATATATTCTATAATAAATTCTATTTAATAAATCATGTATCTGATAAGTCATTTCTATAAAATTAATTTTAAAAAACTTATTATTGCAAGTTTTTTCTTTGCAGCACTCATTTTAAATACATATGCATTATTTTGTATCAAATATGCAAATTTTTAAAAAAATAAAAATTTTAAAATAATGCATATGTATGTTATTATTGCAACTAAAGTTGTTACTTTATATGGTTATTTCAAAGATTTTCTAGACTATAATGATTTGCAAAAAGATATAATCCATAATTTTTGTAATAACAGTAGTAAAGAATTTTGAAGATTCTAGATATTCAACTCTTTATACATAGCTATTATCATTGAAATATTCTGTGAAAGGAAAAAGAAAACAAGTTAATAAAGGCTTCTATATCATTATTATTGTAATAGCATTCTTTATTTGTTAACTTATTTATTGACTCATTTATTGATTTCTTCTTTCATAGTTATATACTTAATCCAACAATATAATATTACCTTAACAGCTATTAAACTGAATCAGGTAAGTATTTTTTTTCAATAAAATATATGGTGTAATTGTTTAATAGAGCTTGGGTTTTTACAAAATTAATGTTAGTGCTTCAAACAGAGAGTCTGGTTTCAACAGATTTGTTGCAAAGGATCATTATTTAATAATTATAGATTTCAGATTATTATTATTGCATTACAATAGTTTTTTGGGTTTTGTCTGTGATACCAGAATAATTATCTAATTTATGATCTAATAGATATTAATACATATTAACTCAGCTAATTAGAATTTATTTTGGAATTTTGAAGATTACTATTATATAATAAAACTTGTATATATATATGTATATACATATATACATACATATGTAATTTAAACAATATTAAGTTTAAAGACACTGACTAAAATTAGCAAAAGTAATTAAAGATATTGCTAATAGTTAGTTATGTATTAATATCACAGTGTAACAATTTATAAATAAGATAAGAATGCAACTAATTATATATTAAATTAGCACATTAGGTGATGTCTATAAAATAATCTTCAGTAAAATGATTAAAAAAATTACAAAGCACAATAAATCTAAAAGAGCAAAGTTCTGAAATAGACTGAGATAAATTTTTAATAACTTCACATACAATCATTTACTAATAGTCTGTTTAGTAATATAACACAATATAATAATTTATAAATAATCATAAAACAAATGATATATAAATTAATATGTTGCATAATATCAGTAAAATAGACTCTTAGTAAAATAATTGAATTATTATAAAGAAAAAAGAAACATATGATATAATAAATCTAAAAAGAGCATATGAAAGTTTATAGTTAATTTACAAAATTAAAATGATTCAACTATTTAAAGATAAATAAGAAAATACTCTTATAGCATAGCTCAAAAATAAAGCACAAGATTAGTTAATAGAAAAAAAGAAGTTTTTTTTGAAGACTGTATTAAAAATATATAAGAAGGCAATCTTAAAGTTAAAAAATCATTAAATTGAGTAATTAATAACTTAATAAAATTTTTTAATTCTTTATTTTCAAAAAATTATCAATATTTTAAACTTCAATAAAACTCTCTTTAAATATCTTATAAAATTATTAAATCATAATTTATTTAATAGATTATGAAATTTGTAAAATAGTTCAGTCTATACATGGCAATGAAAAAATTATCATTCATGAATATATCCTTGTGAAAGAAAGAAATATTAATAAAAATTATTATTGGTGTTGTGAATATAGGTCTTTGAAATGTTGCAAAGGATGTGCTATAACTGT
Organism: Cetraspora pellucida; assembly: GCA_910591915.1. Classification (NCBI taxonomy): domain Eukaryota; kingdom Fungi; phylum Glomeromycota; class Glomeromycetes; order Diversisporales; family Gigasporaceae; genus Cetraspora; species Cetraspora pellucida. The sequence continues at coordinate 1,142 of CAJVQA010001468.1, read as the reverse complement.
TTTGAAAGGGCAAGAGCATGTTTTAAAAAAATTTAATGAGCATAATCATCTTTCTAAGGCTAGCCATGCAGATATAATACAAGCCCTTAATGATATTAAAGAAACGGTCTCATATATACATAACAAACTATCTCAAATTATCCAAGATGCCATCATTAATATGTCTGAAGCATCCTCTGCTATATGCCAAATAATGAAGCTATTTGCAAACAGATTTCATGTATTAGAAATAAAGAATTACTTACTCATTCCCAATCATTAGAAGATATTAATGTTTTGGCCTTGTTATGTACAACTGTTTGGGAAGAATGATTTCTTATCAAAGAAATTTAGTTTGATAATAAAAAAATAATAATTTTTTGTACAATAAACAACTTTTAATATTTAAAAAAAAACTAAATATTGGCTTATGAATGGAACTTTTTAGATGGTACCAACACTATTTCAATAGTTGTATACTATACATGCTCCAGTTGAAGAAGAAAGTAATTTATGCATTTTTCTACTTGTATATATTTTAATGACAAGTAAGTTTGAAAAAAGTTATGTGCAATTATTTCAAGAGCTAATTAATTTAGATAAGAATATTAATATATTTAACTTTTATTATATAAGCAATACAATAGTTATTTTTGCGAAAAAGACAAATTATTAACTCTTCCTAACGATCACTTGTACCAAATTTTCTCTAAACATAATTACTCTTTTCTCAATTTTTTATTAAGTAACCTACTTTGGCTACCTAAGTAAAATTGTTCCTAACAGAATTTTACATATAGGCAGCCTAGTTTTATATCCTCAAAGGCTTTTATTACTGGGATATAACTAAACTTTATAATTTTCTTCTTTCTGCAAAAACTCAAAGTTTATTAAGTAATTCATAGTTATTACATAGAACAAACTTGTTCAGCTTATTCTTGTCGTCATTTTGATATATTATACACTATAAATAGTTTAAAACTGACAATTATACAGTTAAAATATTTCAAAACTCTCTTGGAAATTATATTTTATTTTTGCAAAAAAATTTTTCTAATTTTTTGGAGAATTCTGGTCCTCTAGGACGCCCCAGACCTGCAAATCTAAATTACTAATCAATATTATTAATCTATTTATATAAATCTAACTTTGTTTTATCTATT
>CAJVQA010001467.1:0-25479 GCA_910591915.1 Cetraspora pellucida | reverse complement strand
TTCTCTTTGTATTTTCTGTTAAACTATATGCAGTTTTTGCTGCTCTGTCTTTTTTGTTAGTATCTCAAGTCTTATTTCTTAGTCTATTTCTTGAGTTTTACTAAATTTTGCTTTCTGGAAATTTTGGTGAGGGATCTGCAAGGGAGAGTTTGATTAATTTTTAATTTTTTGTATTTTGTAAAATTATAATTTTATTAGTAATATTTTGATAATTTTTATAATCTACAAAATTTTTATAATTTATTTCACAATATTTCAAAATTTTTTGCACTTTGTAAAAATTTTAAAAATTATTTTATAGTAGTTCATATATTCTGTACTTTGCAAAAATTTTAATATTTATTTCATAATATTTTAAAATATTTTGCTTTTTGCAAAAATTTTAAAATTTGTTTTTATAATATTTTAAAATTTTTATGTTATACAAAATCTTTTAAAATATTTTATATTTATAATTTTACTGATGTATATTTATATATAGCTAATTTAGTTTTATACAATATACTATAGTTTGATTAACATTTGCAATTACAGATATTCTTGTTAAATTACTATATAATATTATTTTTATTTTTGTAAAGTTTACTAAAATTCTAGTATTTATTTTTGCAATATATTATATTACTTAATCTTTTTTTACTTAAAATTAACAAAATTTTCAAATTATCAATTTAGATAGATTAATATAATATACTTTTATATCTTATTACTTTAGTAAAACTAACAGTCTAGTTGATATATATGTTTTTTTTATATACTTATTATACAATTTATTTACTTATTTCTTTCAAAAAGTTTTTTAAAATTTTTATTAATTAAACTATACTATTAAAAGTTTATATTATTTTTTTATTTAAAAATTTCAAAATAGGCTTTTAACTTTAGTTTTTATTTTCTTGTACCTAATAGTTTTATTATAAGTTTGTATTAAAGTCTTATATAATATTAGTTTTTAATATTTTTTTATACATTATAATATTACATTTTGCATAGATGTTTTAAGTTTTTATTTAAGATAGTATAACTTAAAGTTATAGATATACTAATCTAACTAATCATTAAAAGATAATGTAATATAATACAGATATAATTTTTAAATTTTATTATAAATAGAATTTGAATACTAAACTTGCTATTTGAAGGTTAACAATATACTAACTACTTTAAGTTGCTATACCTTTTAAATAAATAATAAAATTTTTTTTTTTGATATTAAGGTGACCTCTTTGGTCTTTTGACTTTTATTAATCACTTATCGGTATTGTGGTTCAATGAATTACAACAGGAGAGCATACAATTGGCTATACATATAACTTTTCTATATTACCTGAAGGTTTCTCACTAATTGCCATATTTAATACCCCTGCTTCGGTGTTCCACTTTAAACCCTCTGAACCTGTAACTTGTGTTAACATCACTGGGTTATCTCAGATGCCCAGATCATCATCTCAACCTTAGAACTAATTTATCCTCAAGGTAAACTCTCTAGAGCCTTCTGTACCCATTTATACAACTGACCTAGGTATCGCTATAGCAGAACCAACACTTGCAATCAGGGCTAACTATTAAACTGCTATGCCCTTGTAGAGTTTACACAAACCCTAGCATCTACTTCATAGCATATCCAAAATACTTTAGTATACCCCTGCCGGTTCATCAAACTCCCAATTCAGATAGCCTGATAGGACTTATGATTGGTCTATTGGTATATCAGGTCAGCCCAATATCCTTTTTCTCTGGCTCGATCTGGCAGCCTGGTTGGTAGTACCCTCCATCTAAAGGTTTTTGCCTGCCTGGCTACTTTGATCTTGGTATATATTTCATAAGGCTAGCCTTTACAGTAGAGCTGTCAAAGCTCTGGCTATCTCCCTACTCAGGTCTTTCTAAATGGACTTTTTGTTATCCAATTTTAACGAATTTACACAGCTACAAGGACTTATCTAGTGTTTGCACTGCCTATTGCTAGTTTGCATTTCTTAATATAACCACAACCTTGTCCTAAAAGACAATGTCATGTGACCTGTTACACAAATGCCCCATGACCTACCAGTCATGCTGGTGCAACTGCTATTACAGATATTCTAACTCAATCATTAGTAACAGTTGCTATAATACGAATATTACATAGGTGATTATCCAAATTTTTACCATCGATGGGATTTGAACACCCAACCTATCACTTAAAGGGTTGACAACCTGACTACTTCACTAGGTTACCACACCCCAATAAATAATAAATTAGTAATATATAATTATACAAATATATATAAATATATAAAAATTAAACAAAATTTTAATAATATATATAGTTAATTACAAATAAATTTTTTTTAATATTTAGAGTTATGGCAAATATATATATATTATAAAAATAGGTTTTTAAAAAGATCTATTTTATTTTTATTAGAGCAAATTAAATTTTTTTATAAAAAAAAACAAATTTAATTTATATATTTATGTTTTTATAATTTTATATATTCAAAAAAGCATCAAAAAATTTTTATCTTTTAAATAAAAGTAGGTCAAAACAATTTTATTTTCAAATTTATTTTTGTGTTTTATTTTTTTAAAATAATTTTGTTTTTATATATAGTTTTAAGAGTAATAATATGTATTAGATATTTTAAAAAATAAGTATAATCATAAAATTATTTTTGTAAAACAAAATAAATTGCATATATAGTAGGTTTAAATAGACAAGACTTGTAGTTGGTTTACAAATATAACATCTAATATAAAATATATATAGTAATATATTAACAGATAATAACTCAAAAAACTAAGCAATCAATAATTTTAAATAATCAACTTTTTTCATTAATCATCTAAACACAAAATCAACCAAAAGAGAAAATCAATTTTATGCAAAAGTGGCCTTCTAAACTACTTTTGTAGAACTAACTAAAAAGAAAGAACATTCAAAAAAGGTATAATAAAGGAAAGAAATAGATAAACACAAGAGATATAATACAGGAAAGGTAAAGAAAACTAAAAATTTCTTAAAGAAAATGCTTGAAAATTTGAAAATTTGGTTTGTTTTAGGGAATTAGCACTAACCTGATATCACAGATCTGTTTTGATTACAAGAACATAAACAAATAAGCAATTTAATCATGTGTAAGACAAGCAAAACAAACACATGCTTAATCTAGATAGAAAATATGAATATAATCAAAAAACATAGTAACAGTCTAATAACAATATATATTAATAAAGCATACTGGGCTATCAATAGTGTGCAAAATGATGTGTTTTTTAAACAAGTAGAGGAAACATATGTATTGCCTAGCAGAGAAGATGAAATTGTTACTATGTTAACAAATCAGAATTTAGAAGAAGTTGCTTTATTAAGATTAACAAGAGAATTAATAGATAAAACAGAAAAAGAGCAACCAGAAAGAAAATTAAGCATAATAAAGCAAGGCAATTATGCAATAACAGTAGAACCCACTCCAAAACAAGGTCATAACAGACTTAAAGAAAAATGCCACCAAACTACAAAAATAAGAAAGACACAAAAAATTGAACAAAACCAAATATCAAAAGAGAAACCAGAAGAAATGAATTAATATAAAGTAAGAGTCCAAGAAACTAACAAAATAATACAGCAAAAAGAGGCAGTAAAGATAAGTAATGATGATAATAGCAAAATAAAAATAGAACAAATCTAATGAAAACAAAAGAATTCACCTAGTCAAAAAACTAATACAGAAAAACAAAAAGAGAAGCAAGAACAAGAAGACATCGAACCAGAATTTGAAAAAGAAATTAACATAGTAGGAGAACCTCTTGAAGAGAGCATATAGGCTTCAAGCAAGAGAGATTGTAACCAGAACAACAGCCTACCCATGAATATACTAGCACACAATGTCCTAGGAAAAACAAAAGAAGAATGCATAAAATTTATTAGATGATCTTTAAGAAATAATATACATGTTAAAGACATTAAATAAGTTTTTAAAAGAGAAAACCTATGGGTAGAAGTTGACTGTGAGTATAGCAGAAATGAAGCAATACAGAGAATCAGCAAAAAGGATAGTGACTAGTATAGAATAATACCAGAAGTAAAAGAAGACACTATAAAGAGACAAATGCAACATAAGAAGAAAAGTCAAAAAAGAAATAGCAGCAAATTAAGAACCAAAGAAAAAAAACTCGAATGGAAAGAAAATGAAATCAAGACAAATAAAAACCAACATGAAACAAATAAAGAATCAAAAAATACAAGTTATCTAATGATTTGAGACTTATCTGCAGATATAAACAAAAGAAAACTAGAATACATCTGTAAAAGATTTAGAAAAGCCTATATAGTAAGAATTAAGAAATTCAAGTATAACATCTTAGCTGTAGTCAAAATAGAGAAAACATATGAAGATATCCTATAGGCTATATCAGTAAACAATAATAAACTAGTACAAGTAACCAAAGAAATAAAAGACTATAAAGCAAAAGAAGAACAAAGAAAATATACAACAAAACTAATAGACCTACCAGAAAGCATCTCAGAAGTCTTACTACTACAAAGTTTAAAGAACAAAAAAGTTAAATTAGTTTACATTCCACTAAACAAAAATGAAACCAAAAAAGATTAGCAATAGTTATGTTTGCAACAGAAAAAGATATAAGAGCTGCTCAAACAAAACCAATTATGTTTACAATTTTTAAGTTTATTGGATAAATAAAGGGAAGAGAAAACAAGAGAAAGAAGAAGTCTTGAAATAGTAAGAGAAGAAGCTGGAACAGATACAGCCAGACTTCATATGCAGAAGAGAATAGAAGCAGCAAAGAAAGACAAAGAAATAGAGCCTATGTAAAAAAGTACAGAGATAAAAATAGTATAAGCCAGAAAAATATTGTACTAAACAAAAGAAGCAGGTCTCAAAGCCAAAGTAAAGGGAACCAAACAAGAGATACAAAGATAAAAAAAGAAGAAGTAAAAGACCAGGAAGAAAGACCAGAAGAATTCAAGAGGTATAAACAAAAAAAAAAACCACATATAGAAAACTTCTTGGAACAAATTTGGAAGAGATTAGAAAGATTAAAAGAGACAAGAGGTATAGCTAGGGAGAGCCTAGCTAATCACTCTTAAGGGCACTTTAGTTGAACTTGTGAATATAAATAAGGAGATCAGAGATTTTTTGTATAATGAAAAAAGGACTTTTGAAGAAAAAAATAAAGAATAATCTCCTAATCCAAAAAAAATAAAAATAAAAAAAGAAAAAGGAAAAGCAGAAAACTTAGAAATGAAATACAAGTAGCTAAAAGAGAAATAAAAAAAAATAAAAAAAATTAAAAATAGTATATCACAATGTTAATAGACTCAAGCCAGAGGTTGGAAATTAGAAAACCTGCTAGGCTGAGCAGAGAAAGAAAAAATAGCATTTTTGGGAATTACAGAAATGAATATTACAGAAAAAGAAAGAAAAATCTTAATGCACAACCTTAATACAAGATTTAAAGGTTATTGGACAAATGCAGTACCAGACAAGAAAAAAGGATTAGGCATTGGGATTTTAATAGATGAAACTTGGAAGAAACATGTCAGAGCAATTAAAAGACTTAGCAAATACATAATAGAAGTAAAGCTATACTTCAAACAACTAGTACTGATAATAATAAGAGTATACACTTTACCAAATGACAAGGTAACCAGTAAGAAGATATAGCAAAAAATTGTGAAAATAGTAACAAACAAGAGAAAGCACATAGAAGTAATTATACTTGGAGATTTTAATTACAATGTTAACAATGTATTAGACAGACTGAACCCACAAACAACAGAATATAAAAAACTGCCAGTTTTTAATTAGTTCAAGAAACAGAACTTTACAAACTTTTTTAGAAACCTGTATCCAACAGAGAGAGCATACATATGGTTAAATCAAGAAGTAGCAACAAGAATTAACTATATCTGGTTGTCAGAAACAATTATGGCTGACCTTTAAGAAACCAATATAGAAGAAACAGAAGGCATAATAGGCAGTGACTATAGGATATTAACAACAATTATATGGTTAGAACATGTAATTGCAAACCAGAGTTATGCAGAAACCAAACACAAAGACCAAATAAAAACAATATATTTGTATAAAAAAACAAAGCAAGAAGACTAAGAAGAATATATCAAAGAGCTTCAAGTACAATTAGAGTAGAAAAAGATGCTAAAACAATTAGAAGAAGACAGAGCAGTCAATATATACAGTACAGATATATTAGATCTTATATAGAATGCAATAGAAGAAGTTATAACAGAGGCAGCAAATAAGTAAATTCCAAAAAAGAAGATATTTAACACAAAAGCAAACAGAAGACATTATCAAAAGAAGCCATAACAGGATAAAAACATAATCAAATTCTAACAAATAATTAAAAAGATGAAAATAAAAAGAAACCAAGTAATAGAGAAAGAAGAAAAAGAAAAGATAAACAATAAGCCTAAAAACATTGGCAAGGAAATAGAAGCAGTGTTACTAAAGTTATACAAACAATGATCAGAAGCATAGATAGATGATATAAAAGACTGACAAAAAATTTTAAAAGATAAAAGAAAAGAAGAGTAGAAACAAGCTCAAAGAAAACAGATAGAGAAAAATATAAATAGAAGATGTAAGATGATAAAAACTGACCAAGATCGAATGATTGCTAGCCTACTAAATAAACCATACAAACAGATAACTTTAGACAGATTTATAATTCAAAGTGAAGATGAGGTTAGACTAACAACAGAACCTAAGACTATCTTAAATAGTTTGGCAAAACATTTTGAAAATTAATTTAGAAAGCAAAGAACCAAACTAAAGAAGATGTTAAAGGAATGGATAAAGGTATATAGTCCAAAAGAGTGGATTAAGAAGTCTTGATATAAAAAGTTAGAAGAAAAGATAAAAAAAAAAGAATAGGAGACACACTAAGAGAACTCAAAGCCAATACAGCCTTAGGAATTTCAGGTATAAGCTATATATTAATAAAACAAGCAAGAAAAAAATTACAGAAAATTTTTTGAGTCTTTGCAAATCTAGTTTTAAAAATAGAAGAAATGCCAAAAAAGTGGAAATAGCACAAATTTATTTAATTTCAAAAGATGTAAACTAGGAATATAACTTGAACAATATTAGACCAATAGCATTAATTAAGACTTTTAAAAGTTAGTTACGAAGGTGATAACAAGAAGGCTGGCCAAGATATTTACAAAAAGAGAAATACTCAAAAAGCCAAACTATGCAGATTTGCCTAGCAACTCAACAAAGCAACCAATACATATACTAAACATGATAATGGAAAAAACACAAGAGAAGAATAAAGAAATATAAATACTTCTACAAGATATGAAGAAAGCATTTGACTTAGTTCTATTAGAAAGCTTAGAGTAGGTTCTTAGAAGAGTCAAAATACCACAAAGAACAACAAAATATATCATTAACCTTTTTTACAAATGTCAACTTAAGATGATTACAACTTACAGCCTAACAGAAAAGATAACAGCAGAAGATGGCATTAGATCAAGGAGAAGTGATTTCTTTACTAATTTGGCAGCTTTTCTATGATCTACTGTTGGAAAGAATCCAAGAAGATAAATCTCTAGGCTATATAGTAGAACAAGAAACACTAAAAAATATAAATATTAATTGTATTACAAAACATAAACAAACAGCAATTGCCTATGCAGATAATACAACATGAATTGCAAATAGCAAAAATCAATTACTAAGAACTCTTGAAATTGCAAAAGAGTTCTTCAAAGTGAATGATATTGAAATAAATGAAGCAAAGTCAAAGCTTATAGTAATGAATTTAGACTAAGAAAGGAAGATAAAGAAATTACATTTGGACAGAGTAGAATAACAGAAGAACCAAAAAGCAAATCATAAGATTACTAGGAATTTTGCTAAATAGCAAAATAAGAGAGTCATTAGTCTGCAAAAAAGCAAAAAAAATAGTTAGCCAAACAGTTAGAAACCTCAGATACAAAAAAATAACAATAAGCCAGATCATGTATATAAACAATACAGTAATAATTCCAAAATTAGGATACCTTCTGCAGTTAACAAGAATGTCTAAAAAGATAATTGACAAGATTTATCAGCTGATAATATATTTAGAAAACCAGAAAAAGTGAAATATTAAAAACACAACTTAGCTTGTCAAACAATAGTAAAAGCAAAGAAGATAAGAATAAGCATCAGAGCAGAAAGTTGCCTATAGAAAGTATATGATTATAGAATAGATATAAAAGAATTAGTAAGGGTTGGATCATGAACAGCAAGCAATAATACAATAAACAAAAGGGTTTAATATATCTGAACCAGTTTGTAGACATAAAAGAAGAAAATCTAATTATATAAAGATAGCTTAAAAGTCTTTTAGAGTTTTCATGAAAAGGCAAAAAAGTCAAATAGTTCAGTAAAATAAAAGAAAAGATGTTAAAAATACAGACAAATAGAGAAATACATGACAAATACAAGATTAGTAGCCACAACATGCAGGCACTGATGATCAATTAAACAAAGATATTGGAAGACAGAAGAAAAAGAGAGTGGATTGTACATGGACCAAAACACAATTAGCAACTTAATAAAATATCTAAGAAAAAAAAAAAATCCTTGCCAAGCACTGATTATTACAGAAAGTAGAAGGCAAAACATATACCAAGATAAGTAAATGTAAAGGTTGTGAGAACAGAACAGAACAAAGCACAGATAATTGTAAAAGGTGGATAAGATGAAACAGTAACATAAAGGCAGTTCCAAAAACATTAGTAAAGAAAAGCAAGAACAAGATTAATGCAACATTAGAACAAATGCTAGAAAACAGATCAATAAAAGAATGGAAGAAAGAAGAAAAAAGTCTAATTGAGCTAAAACAAGTAGAAGAACTAGAGATAGAATTAATCAAGAAACAAAAATTTAATAGTAAATTACAGATTACTTAATAGAAGTTCTAACAAAAAACAAAATAAGAAACAAAGACAAATATACTCTCTATATAGATAGTGCATTATATAAAGGAAAAGAAAAAATAGTATAGAAAAGATGGGCATCAGTTGGGTGCAGATTAGTGACAAAAAAGACTGGCCAGAGAAAGAAATGACATTGGAACTTGAAGGTTGGCTCTTAGCAACAATAGCAGAATTAGCAGCAATATGGTCAGCAATTCTAATTATATCAGAGAGAAAGCATATAGATGTGCATACAGATAGCCTTACAGTATTAAGGCATATTAACAAAGCAATTCAAGAGATAGAAGATAACAAAGTTTTGAAAAAAAAACCATGATGTAGATAATGAATATTATAGTTTTACTTAAAAGTAAAAACAATAGAATAGAATTAGTTAAGATTAAAAGTCATAGTAATGATAAGTAAAATGACAGAGCAGATTTACTTGCAAAAAAAGAAGCAATGTGTGGAAGGACAATAGTTACAGAGAAGATTAAGTGTAACACAATAGAGTACTACTTAGAATAGGAAAATAGAAAAGTTGATATACTAGCAAGACTTCTTTGTAAAATAGTTGTAAATGTCAGAATTGGAGCTAGTTGAAGAAAAACAAATCCAATTCGAGCATTAAAGCCAGAAACTAAGAATACTTAATATAATTGGTCAAGCTTTTGGAAAGAGATAAATAGAACAAAAGGTGTATATTGCACAACAAGAAAACTTAGTACAAGAAAAGCAATAGCAATCAAATGTATAATGGATAGCCTACAAACACTGGAAGAACTAAATAAAAAAAGACCAGAAATATACACAACAACTGACTACCAAGTATGTCAAAAAGGTAAAAAGAAAACTCAAGCATACTTAGCAAGCTGCATTAAACAAAGGAGCTTGTAGAAAAAAATCCAAAAGGTAGCAATGGCAGCAGCATGAAATAGCCTGAAAGAAAATAAAAAAGTTAGAGTCCTACTTCTAGTACTATATGAGGCATTTTTTGGGAAGACAGAAGCAGAAGAAATTACTAACAGAACAGCTTTAATAAAAAGGCTAACAACAAATGAAGTTGGAAAAAGGATCAGTCAGATTCTAGATAGATAAACAATACAGAAATGCATAAATATAGTAACAAGAATAGTATAGAATACATTTTATAACCAAGTATAAAGAGTTTGGTATAGAAAAGTACAAGAATGAGAAAAGAATGTTAATATAACAAGCAAAATGAAGAAAGGTGCTTAATTTAAAAGAAGGTTAGAGAAAAAAACTAAGAAGAATAAGCTGATAAAAAAAGAAGAAAAGGAAAAGAAAGTAAAAAAACCAAATTGAATGAAGAAAGAAACTTGAAAGTTAATTAATATGCTTGTTATAAAAAGAAAAAGACCTTTTTGGTATAGCTTTAAGTAGTTAGGCAACCAGTTTATTTCTAACTAAGATAGTGTAGCAGGTTGCACTTAGGTGCCAATAGGGTGGTTGAGTGATGCTAGACTTAAGTATTAGAAAATTCTATATAATTATAAATGTATATAGTTTCAAGAATCTTAATAAAATACTAGCATAACTTCTTAAAGTTAAAAAAAAAAAAAAAAAAAAACTAAGCAACTCTTTTTATAAATCATTTATACTAAAACTACAAAAAAATATTTAATTATTTCTCAACTTTCTACTAAGTAAACCTTACTTGGCTCTTTAAATAAAGTTATTCAGCACACTTTTATTCTTCTAGATAGCTATGTTTTAAGTTTCAAAAGCATTTGGCTGTTAAAAAAGTTTAAAAAATTAAGATTTTGTTTTTTGTCTATTTTTATAAAATTTTATTAATTAAATATATCTTCTTATCTATTTAAAAGTTGTTTAACTTATTAAGACAAATATTTTGATATATAATTTATTCAAAACAGACCAAAACTATAGAAATACAAGCAAAAAACAAAAACAAAAACTTGCTTTTTACAGGTTTTTTCATTAATATTTTAGAAAAACTTACAAAGTTGTTTCAGAAATTTCACTTTTTTAGTATTTATTAGAATTTTCTAAACATTCAATAAGCTTATCTGAAGCTTATACATCTTTCCAAACTTTTCTAACTAGTCTAAAAACTTTTAAATTAAACAAATTTTTCTGTAAAATACATTTAAGAATCTATTTTTAGAACAAAATACTAATCTTGACAACAGTTGTACCTGATATTATTGATCTTAATTATTTTTAACAAAAGTGTTCTAAAAGCTTTGATATTGGTATTTTAAAGATGCAGCTAATACATCATGTCTCATTCTTGCAAACAAGCAACCAAACAATTGTTTAACTACAAAACTTAGAGGAGAAACTAAAAGTTGTCATTACTTTAAAGCATTTAAATCTAGTTCTATTATTACATGCTTTTGTAACAAGTTTCACACCTACTTTATCTCAACTACTAACCAAATTTACAAACAATATAAAGTCATTCCTATTAATAAAAAATCCAAAGATAAAAAATTTTTAGCAAACAATATTACAAATTCTACTGAATTTATTCTACTATCACCTACAGCATCACCTTTACCTAATATATATAATTACTAATATGGCAAATACAATTTGCCTATTGCTCACAAAAAAATAAACAATTAACATTATTTGGCAGCAGATACAATTTTATATAACAACAAACCTTATTACAAGACATGTGCAAATATTCAACAATCTACTTAATAATCAAGTTTCTTTCCTATATTTATCCAAAAACTCTAACAAAAAATTAGTTTCTATAATTTACTAGCATTTGAGCTTACTTTCATAACATTATTTGCAGGTAATACTAACAATCCAAATATTATAGATTTGGACAACAATGCAATTAACAATGATAATCAACAATTATTACATTCTAACAAACAATTACAACAACAACAACAACCAAATAAACAACAACAACAATCAGATAAACAACAACAACAACAGCATATACAATCTAATACTAACAACTAATAAAAATTTGACTAACAAACAGATTTTGTCAAAAAAATCTTTGATTTTTTTAAACAACATCTATTCAACTTCAAACCTAAAACTGAAATCAACTCTAAAATTAGTAATCAACTAGCTTTTAAAGCTAGCTTCTACTATATAATTCACAAAATAGTAGGAGAAAGACCCCAATTTCTAGTTAAGTTTATTTAAAAAAATAATTCTAATACTAACAAAGCTATAACTATTTCTTTTGATGTATTTAAAGAAACTTTAAAAAAATTAATTTTTACATTCACTACTATATTCTTTATAAAACATAACTACCTAAAAATATTTGCTTTATCTGCAACTATTTCTTCTTTTACAAGCCTAAATCAATTGCAATTCTGCTTCAATCTTGCATATCTTCACCTTTATCTTACAAACAACTACCAAGCTATTAACTATATTAAATTTGCAAAAAATATTTAACTTTGACTTAAAAAGTTTAGAATTTTATCTGAAGTAGTTAATTTTGATAAAAAAAATTAATATTTTACAATCAGCTCTAATAGCAAATTTAATATATATCTCAAATTTAACATTCCCAAAACACTCTTTTTACAAAATTCAATATTCTATCTCTTAAAAACTTTCTTAACTATTTTAAACAGTAGTTTAAACAATTTTTCCTATTATATAATTATTAATTTACCAAACCTATAGATAAAACTAAGGTTTTTTTTTTTTTTCTTACTGCATGGTTACTAGTAAGCTATAGCTAATTGCTGTTTTATTAGTTCAAATTTTTCAAGTTTACAGAACCTTTTATTAGGACCCTACTTATATTTTACATTTTTATATTTTTATTTATGTACATTTACAGTACTATCTATATATTAATTTTGTATCCTATTATCTCAGAATTTTACTAAAATTATTTTTAATCAAAAATTTCTTTGTTCTACTATTATCCTTAGCCCTCTAATCATTGTGGCTTTCTTATATTAGGTTTGTTACCATTTAAGAATCTGAATACTGAAGATCTTCCTATTTTCATAATGCACTATCAGATATAATTAATCAACAATTATGTTTCTAACTCAATCTTTATTCTCATTGAACTTAAACTGGTAATCTTGTAATTGGCAACCTAAGAGCATAACTATTTCGCTATTGACCTGTAGATCAAAACTAAGGTTTTTAATACACTTAAATACCAATTTTGACAAAAATTCATTTTTTATTTAAAGAAATTATACCTATCAAACTAAGCTTTACAAAACCTAACAACTTACAGAAATGTTGTAATGAAGCAATTAAACATAATAATTATAACATCTTTTTTTGTACAGATACTAATTGCATCTACTTAGATGAAGCAGAACAATTAAAAAAAAGAAAAGAAGTTAAGTCTAACAATTTTGAAGAACAAACTTAATATTATAAGCACTCTTCTTAACTTCTTAAAAGCATTTTCTAAAAATTTTATATTGACTTTCCTAAACAAGATAATAAAATCTGACAACAACCCAAACTTGACTACTCTTTATTTTATAAAAACAGCAAATATAAAGCATTTTTTAACAAACAAATCTTAACTTTATTACTTACAAACTTGCAAGTGATGCAAAAAACTCTGTTTGTAAAGCCAATAATGCTTCAACTAACTTCAAACATTGCAACTATTATTTTTATCTATATTTAAACCTTTATTAAAATATTGCAGTCCAAAATTATAATATAGATAAATTTAACAAGCAATAAGCAATTGAATTCTTTACATCTAAACCTATTAGCACTAAATTTTTTACAAGAATTTTAACTTTCTATCACTTTAGTAATAAAACACTTACTTATTTCCAAATTACAAATTACTTCTAAAAAACAGCCTATTCTGAGGCAAACAAATTTATACAAAAAAATTTCAAATGAAATACAAAACACCACCTTTAATTACAGAGTTTCTTTTTATTAAAGAGATTCTTTTTTAATAAACTTGTTTTTTACAATTTCTATAAATACAGCTATCACCTTATCAAAAAATATATTCTTAGTAGTTGGTAAGAAAAATGATGTAATAGGCAGATAGTAAAACATATTTACATGAAAGGCCAGAATAATAACAGTCAAACCCAATGTACAGAGCAGACTATAGTATCTTGTACAGCTGTAAGAGCCAAGCATATAGTGATCAATCCTGTAGAAGATAACTTTAAAAGATTATTTTCAACTTCTTTAGCCTTCTATAATCTTGACATATATTTCAACAAATTCTTCTTTATTATAACATACCTCTTTTTTCTTAAAATCAAACTATCCAAACACTTATATAGCATATTGATAAACACAATTATAATTAAAAAGTTACTAGTATTACATTCTCTGTTAATTCTACTTATAGTGAAACTCATATATACCTTTTTAATGACTTATTTCCTTCTAATCATATTATCATTCCCTCTTATCTTCTTTTTAAATTTTACAATCTTCTTTTTAAATTATATTTTTTCAAGTCTATTTCTAACCTATCAGACTTATTTCTTAACAGATTTCATCTTTATATTTACTAACAACCAGGCCACAAACCTCTATACTGACTTAAAACTTATATAACCTATATTTAAATATTGCTACACACAATGTTTAAGGCTTTAATACAACAACTAAAAAGGAAGCTTGACAAAACTACTGTCTTTATAACAACATTAATATTGCATATATTACTGAAACAAAAATTGCTAACAAAAATTGCTAACAAAACTAATTTTTAGTTTTGCAATAACAATTTTTTTACCTATTTCTGTGCCAATTCTGAAAACTCAGCAGAAGGCATTGCTATTATAATTTATAACCAACTCAAACCTCATATACATAATTGTTAAATACATCCTGATAGAGCTATTGCTTTAGATCTTTTTTTTAAAAGTGATATTAAACTTTGCATTATAGCAATTTATCTTTTCTTTACTGATATGCAAAAATATAATAAAACACAAAACATAGTAATTACATAGATTCAACAAGTCTATCAACTAAATCTACATCTAATTGTTCCTGGAGACTTTAATACATATAACAACATTTGTAGCTTTTCATCAAATTTTAATTTATTAACTATTTACACCAATCTAACATATATAATCTTGAAGCACATGTTAACAACAAACTCTATACATAGTTAAACAATACTAGTCAAAGCCATATTGACTACATTTGAACTGACTCACTCAATATATAGTTCTTTTATATAGACTTGATAACAGTAATACTTCTATATTAAGTGACTATTCTATTCTTCTTTCTTCTTAAACTTTTACTAATTCATATAGTAAACTACCATGCTATCACACTGATATTAGTTGTAGAATCTTTAACTACAAAGCTATGTTATTAAAAAGTTGGACAGAATTTTCTGACCTTCTTTCCTCTAATCTCAAAATATACAACACTCTATTTAACTATAATACAAATAAAAGTATCAAAACTACCTAGCACAAAATTAAACACTTAATTATTAATATTGCAATACATTTATCTCTAACAAAAAATCACAAAAACATAGCCATAATTACTAATACTTTCTTTATAGCATCTTATTTTATTTATCACTTAAAGAACTTGGTCACTTAATCAAATTTTTAAAAGATCCTAATAACAATCTTAATATTAATCAGATTAATTCAAGAATTCAAAATATTAACTCAAGATCTTAGTACAACATTTATACTCTTATCTCTTATTGATATTTACAACTTAATCAATAGATCCAATATGTACAAAATATTTAAAGCAACTCTATTATGCTTGTTATCTTGAAAACTCTCTTTTACTTTGATAACAAATTTAACAAGCTACTAAAAAAAGATGTAAAACATTTTTTTCACATCTCAAACATATCATTAATAGCATTCTTAATTACTATAAAGCTTCTATTTACTTCTTTAATATTAAACTTCCTGACCAAATAGTTACAGATCCAAACTTTATTAAACATTATATACAATTTCATTTTTATAATTGGACAGTTTATTGACCAACTGACAAACCCTTTTTGATAACTTTTAGTCTACACAATATCAACCACTTTTACATATCAATACTTAATAATATAACTCTTTTTCTTCTTCTATTACTAAAGAAGAAGTTACTCAAACTATAGCAAAGCTTTCTAATAAAAAAGCTTGTAGTCCTATAGGCATTAGTTATAAAATGCTTAAACATGCTAGTACTACTTGCATTAAAGTTATAACTGCTTTTTTCAACTGCTGCCTTGTTTTAGATCAAACTCTTAAACAATGAAAGTATAGCAGAATTTATCCTATTCTTAAATAAAATATATTTAATGAAGACCTTAATTTTACCTGTTTAATAAGTCTTATTAAACACATCCACAAAGTTTATACAAAAATTATTATTAATAGAATTAGTAATATATTTTCAAAACATTTTATACTTTCACTATACAACTATGTTGCTTTATCTAATAACTGTACTTTTACACCTATTTATATACTTAATAATATTACTAAGAATGCATTATATAACCAAAAAACCATTTGGCTTCTATCTTAAGATATGAGTAAAGCCTATAATTCTGTTAATTTGAATTTTCTTCAACATTCTCTTTAGTGTCTTGCACTTCTTAGTTCTATTATTAATACTATTATTAACTTATTTACTGATTGACAAAATCAAGTTATTACAAATCTTGGCATTATACCTTCATATTCTGTACTTAATAGTATTGACCAGAGTAAAACTATTACTTCTCTTTTGTAGAGAATTTAGTATGACCCACTTATTTCATACATTTACAATAACTTTAATGGTTATTTTACAAAAGTTATCTGGTCAACTAATCTTAAAGATCTAACATATAACAAACTTAAATAATACTGTTTAGTTTTTGCTTACATGGATGACATCCTTTGGATTATATTCTTATAGCAAGAGCTTTTATAAATTCTTAACATAACAGAATCTTTTTATAATATGCCAAAATTCAAATCAATCTTACTAAATTTATACTCACAACTAATGAACCTTTAACCAACTACAATCCTATTATATATAATAATTATTTACTTAACCTTTACTCTTCAAGCAAACCATTCAAGTTTCTAAGATGCTGGTTTACACTTAATAACAAACAAACAAAGCAGACAAAGCTTATTATGGCTGAGTCTTCATGTCTCATTAAAATTGCAAACACTAAACAAATTACTGATACATATGCATGTTATATTATTAATATAATTATTATTTCTATAATTGAATATCACTTTCATAACATAATTCTTAACCAAAACATTTGTAACAAAATTCTTACAAACCATATTAAATTTGTTAAAAGCAAAGCCAAACTTAGTTATACAACTTCTACTAGTACTTAACTTTATTTTCAATTATATAATATTTGCAACATATAGAATATTAACTACAACACTATATTATAAACTATATCAAAAAACTTAACTTTCCTAATTTTCTTAGTATTAGTACTTATATTCGACTTTAGCAACTTCAAAATAATCTTTGGTCTCCTACTAGTATACTGATACACAATATTCTTACTATTAATAGACCAAACATACATTCTATTAACTTTAAAATTATTCAACTTTTCAAACATCTCAGTATAATATTTACCTCTAATCCAACTTACAACATTCCATATACTATTCAAAAAAGCTCTATCTTATTAGAATTCCTTTTCTGCTCATATTCTTAATATCTAACCTTCAAAAAATAACTCAAATATCATAGCACTCTATATTTAGATCAACTTACTATATTCAATAATTCATGCTTACTGGATTAGAAACATATCTTTTCTCACATTTATAATATTCCAAAAGACAAACAACCTCTTTGGTTTATCTATTTAGAAAACCAAGTTACAAGTCATTTCTACAACTGTACACTATATTTATACTTACACCTATTTGATACTAACTACTATAGCTATATAACTGAACATTTTTCATCATGTAAAAAACTCTGGCTTATTACAGTACTTGATAACCAAATTATTACTGATAAAGTCAGAAGACAATCTTCTCAATTTGGCATTATGCTTATTACTTACTGACAATGTCAAATTGAATTACAATTTATTTGCTTATATTCCATTGCATCTATTCAATCATAGGCATAACTTAGTTGCTCTCTTAACTCATATATAATTAATAACAAATATATAATTGCTATCTCTACTAATCTTTCAACTCAATTTTTTGATTAAGTTAATACAAATAACAAAACTCTTAACTTTAATTCCAATCATTTGAACCTTTTATACTTAGTTGTAATTACACATTTTACTCAAACTTCAAACCTAACCAATATTATTATTTAATAAATTCAATCTCAACTATCTTTAAATTCTGTATACTAACTCATAAACTCCAACAAATTGCTAATTATAATACTAACTAACAAGAACTTCACTTATATACTAACAAATCTGTTATTAATTTGGGTACTTCTTAATGCTCTATAGGTATTAGATGGGTCCAAGTTGACAATAATTCTATACTATATACATTTTAGGCACAAGTTAAACTTTGGCCTTGCTCATTCAAATCAGAACTTATTGCTATTTTATTAGCTCTTATTACTACTTCTAGAAACTATACTGTAAATATATATACAGACTCTTAATCTGTAATTTCAAAATACAAAAACCTTTTAAATTCCTCTACTACTTTATTATATATATATACCATACTTTTCACTTTAGAACATATTTGTCAATTTTATTAATTTATAAAAATTCAAATTATCTTTCACAAAGTCACTGCTTATCAAGATAATACATATAATAATTTAGCTAATCAACTTGCATATAACTATTATAACTTATTATATCTTACTTTTATGTTATATAATATTTATAACTCAGCTTATACTCTTATTCTTGAGAATTTTTTTCTTGAGCTACCAACTTATTACAATATTTATACAATTTGTTATGCACATATTTATGCACTATGGATTACTCAAAATCACTTTGAGAAATAGAAAAAATTCTTAACTAAATTAACTAGCAAGCCACCTGGCTGTATATTAACAACAATCAAAAAAATTTTAAACTTTTTATATAGTTTTCAATTATCTACTCTTAAGTTCTTTAGAATTAAAATTTTATTAGATGAACTTCCTGTTCTATACACTTTACACAAACATTATTACTTATACCTACCTACCTGTCACCAATGTTATTACATCACTCTCACCTTCATTAAACAACTTGCCCATTTGATCAACTATTAAATAATCTTATAAATAATTCATTACAATATACTCTTAATATTACTACTCTTAATACTACTTTAGAAATTATAATTAATCTACATTATTAAATCAAACAACTAAACTGCATGTCCACTTACAGTATACCAAATCTACTTTCAATTTTTTCAACTTTATTAGGCTTAGTACTAAATAAAATTATTGTTATAGTCACAGACTTATTATTTACAAAAATACCTATAACACTTATTACTAAATTTCTACTTCATCTTAATTAACAAATTTATTACAAATTTGGATTTCTTACTGTATTTCAAAATTTACAATTCATCTTTCTACTTCTAATTTACCTTTTAATTCTACTTCACAATTAGTACAAACTTCTTCTCTTAATACTATTAGCTTTATGATTAATTCTTAATATATACAATAAATTAAATATTAAACTAATCTTATATACATTATTACTAACACCCAAATCTAAATAAGTCTTGGTTACTTCAGTTGGTTTAGATTGAAGATAAATTAGTCTAAGCTTCTATTCTTGCTATAATATTTTAAAAGTAGATTATTCAATAAAGATAAAGACATGACCTTACCATTAATATTAAAAAAAAAAAAATTAAAGCAGATCATATATATTATTAGAAGTAAATTTAAAAAATATTTTACTAAATTAGACAAACAAAAATTTTATTTTTATGTTTAGAGAGTTTATTTTTTAGTATGTTCAAAGGTTATATTCATTATTTTAATTATAAGTATGGTAGCTACAAATGTTTTTTTTATGGGTTAAATTTATATATGCAATTAGTTAGTCTATTTAACAATCAGAATTGGGAGTGCAAAATTTTTAATAATGATTGATAAATATTTGTTTTGCTATTCAACATACAAGCTAAATGACAAGTTAATTGTAAAAAAAATAGATTACCAAAATTGACCATTAAGTAGAAAAAAAGCAAAAAAATATGAAAACAATCAAACTTCAGTTATCTATATATATTTGAGTTTTTATTCCTGACAAATTTGAGTTATAGAGATTAGTTTTTTTTTGATTTAAAAAAAAAATTTCACCAATTATTATAAAACAACTAAATTTTATATAAGAAAATTTAAATGAAAATTTAAATAAGTAATTTGATTTCAACCTAACTAATATAATAAGTCAAATTTTTTTTAATAAGTTAATAACATTTTAGTCATTTTGCCTATTTTAATTTAAGTTGCTATTTATAAATAGAATTAATTATCACGAAAATTCAATAAGTACAGTATAATTATAATTCAAAAAATTGTCTTTTAATATTACTTAAATATTTATAGTATACTTTTCTATCTATCTCAAGAGAAGGATGACCTTTTTTAAAAACTAGAGAATAAACTTAATAAACTTAATAAAGAAAAAAAAAAAGATAAAACATTTACAAAAATAACTAAAAATATGATTATTTAAACTTTTAAAGATTATTTTTTAAGTCAGTTTATTTTTAAATTTAGTCAAAGAGTGTAAATTAGTTTTTATTGTCCAGTTGGTCTTTATACTTTTTTTTTTTAAAAAAAATTATATAAAAATTTATAAATAAGTCTTTTAAACTATAATTCTGATTCTTAAATTAATATACTATATAATATACAAGCATTTCTAAAGATCTGTTTAATACTATTTCTAAAATGCTTAAACAAGTTATATATTGCTCAAAATGTTTTCTAGAGGTACTTATAATTTTTACAACAGTTCTACTAGCACTTTTATATAAATATCCTAAACACAAGAATATAAATGAAGATTTAATATACAAACAACACCAATTTTTTAATGTCAATATTAAATAATTCAGAATATGTAAATAAATAATTATATATTTTTTAGTTATATAGTTTATCTCCTTATCTAATTTATATAAATAGGTTCAAATTATTTTAAGCTTTATTATTTACCAACTACTAGTTCCAATTTAAGTGTTATTACAAATAACTACTAAAACTATTATACTTTTATATTTGGAGATAATCTCTATTTGATAAAAATGTTTTGCAATACAAAAGCAAAATTCATACTAATAAAAATAATTTTTGAAAAGAAATAAACATTTATAGTTAAAAAAATTTTTTTTCAAATTCTGAATTTGTTTATAATTCAAATTTATTAATTTTAATAAAATAATCAAATATTATTAAAATTTAATCTTTTTTAACATAAAGGTATTAAGACTTAAAAATTAAAATTAAATTAAATTATTGCATAAAGTATAGTAACCTATTTTTAAAATTAAAAACTTTAAAAATAGCAAATTTTATTTTTATACCTATATTCTCCTTCTTTATTGTTTTTCGAAAAAAAAACTTATCATGATTCTTCTTTTTTACTGCTACACAAGAAAATGCAGCTAAACCAAAATGCTGATGGTGCTTTATAAATTCAAGTATATGGTATATTAAGACATGTATGTATGAAATAATATTTTTTAAATGATAAAGGCTTTTTTTAAAAGATATAATATTTGGTTCATTTTGATGTAATATAAGAAATAAGTTGAACTATTTTTTTTTTGAATTGCAAAAAGAGTAGAATTAATTTTTGGTTCTTTTATAAGTTTATAAAGTAGATAAAACTCTCTTTATAAATTATTAATTAGTATAGTCTGTTCTTTATCAAAAATAACTTCAAATTAAATTTTTTTTTTTTAGATTAATTATAAATACAAAGATGTGATACAATGCAGTAATGCAACTTGTTGAATTAATATATAAATGTTAGATCTAAACATGTGATTAAAATTGTGTAACTAATATTTAAAACATTGGACTTTATTGTATTTGCTTCCAAATGTAAACTACATTGTCTCTTCTTGAGCAAAATAAATATTTTAAGAATAATCTTTTTTTCTTAAACAAAACAATGACAATTATAAATATTACATTATTAATGAAAATTTTTATTCTTTAAAAAGTAAAATATATTATACTTTAGTACATTTTTATAATAAAACTAAATATAAAATTCTAAACAATTATTTGGTTCAAACTAGTTAAGATAAAAGAAAATTACAACATATAATAGAGTGTAAAATTAAATATGAATTAAATGAACCAGTTTTTAGGATTAGATTTGAAGAAAAATTACAAAATTATGTAATAGAATCTTTTTTTTTTTTAATTTTAAGCAGTTACGCTAATACTTTTTTAAGATTCTTGAAACTATATACATACATAATTATATAGAATTTCCTAATACTTAAATTTAGCATCACTCGGCCATCCTAATAGTATCTAAGTGCAACCTGCTGCACTATCTCAGTTAGAGATAGACTGCTTGTCTAACTACTTAAAGCTATACCAGAAGGGTCTTCTCTCTTCTGTAACAAGCATATCAATTGTCTTCAATGCTTTATTCTTCATTTGTTTTTCTTTTTTTGTTTTTTTTTCTTTCTTATCTTCTTTTGATATTTTACTTTCTATCTTCTTTCTGTTTAATCTTCTTTTCTCTCTATCACCTTTCTTTATTTTATTTGTTATATTAGAGCTCTTTTCTCATTCTTGTACTCTTTCACATTGAACTTTCCACACTTGATCATAAAAGATGTTCCACACTGTTCTAGTTGCTATATCTATACATTTCTGTATCACATTTTTGTTTAACAGTTGTTTGATTTCTTTTTTAACCTTGAGTGTTGTGAGCCCTTTTATTAGTACTTTTCTGTTCTCAATTTCTTCTTCCTCTGTTTTTCCAAAGAGTGTTGTATATAGCACTGTGGTAGAATTCTGTCTTTTTCTCTTTCTTTGAGACCATTCTATGCTATTGCTGCTGATACTTTTTGAATCTGTTTCTACAAACTTTTTTGTTTGTTGCAGCTTGCCATATGTGCTTAAGTTTCTATCTTACCCTCTTGACAAACTTGACAGTCTGCTGTTATATATACTTCTGGTCTTCTTCTGTTTAGTTTTTCTAATGTTTGTAAACTGTCTATTATATACTTGATTACTGTTGCTCTTCTCATATTAAGTCTTCTTAATATACAATATACTCCACTAGTTCTATTCATTTCTTTTCAGAAGCTTAACCAGTGTGTAGTGCTTATTTAGTTTTTGGCTTTAGTAATCTAATTGGTTTTGTTTCTTACCAGCTAGCTCTAATTCTAGCATTAACAATTATCTTGCAAAGAAGTCTTATTGGTATATTAATCTTTTTGCTTTCTTATTCTATATAGTACTTTATTCTGCTATATTTGATTTTTTTCACACAGATTATTTCTTTGCTATTCGCTTCTTTTTTTGTAAATAAATCTGCTCTATCATTTTACTTGTCTTTACTATGACTTTTAACCATTTCTATTTTAATGTTTTTGCTTTTGATTAAGTCTGTAATGTTCATTATCCACATTGCATTTTTCTTTTTAAAAATTCTCTCATCTTCCATACTTTGAATTGCTTTGCTAATATTTCTTAATGCTGTACTGCTATCTGTAAATATTTCTATATTTTTCTCTTCTAGTACCATTAGAATTGTAGACCATATTGCTGTTAATTCTGCTATTGTTGCTGAGAGCCATCCTTCGAGTTCTAGAGCCCCTTCCTTTTCTGGCCAATTCTTTTCATCTCCCAATTGCACCCAACTGATGCCCATTTTCCTTATACTATCTCCTGTCTTCTTTTTATACAATGCTTCATTTGTATAAAAGGTATACTTGTTCTTGTTTCTTCTTTTATTTCTTGCTAAAATTTTTATTAAGTAATTCGCAATTTTATTGCTTATCTCTTGTTTTCTAATTAATTCTACCTCTAATTCTTTTATTCATTTTATTTCTATTAGGTTTCTTTCATCTCTTCTTCAATTCTCTGTTGTTCTGTTGTCTGTTATCTGTTCAAGTATTGTATTAATTCTGTTATTACCTTTCTTGATTATTGTTTCTGAAATTACTTTCATATTGTAATCATGTTTTATCTATTTCTTGCAGTTGTCTAATGTCTTCTCTGGTTTGTTTTCACAACCTTTGCATTTACTTATTTCTATAGTTGTTTTCCACTCTTCTTTTTTTATTACCCAATGCTCTGCTAGTATCTTTTTTTCTTTCTTCTTGATTACTTTGCTGAGTCATTGATTGTGTTTTGATCCATGTATAATTCATTCTCTTTTCCTTTGATCTTCTGACAACTTCGTCTATTTGATCTTTAATGCTTAAATGTTGTAACTATTTGTTTTATAGTTGTCATGTATTTCTTTGCTTGTTTATGTTACTAGCAGTTTCTTTTCTATTTCACCAAACCATTTGGCCTTTTTTCCTTTATATGACAGACCTAGATGGCACTTGAGTTGTCTCCATGTAATTAAACTTTCATCTTTTAAATCTATAAGCTGGTTTAAATATAATAGTTCCTATTTGTTCATCATACTGTTACTTGTTGTCCATGTTTTAGTTTCTATTATGTCTCTTATTTGTTTCTCATATCCATACACTTTCCATAAAGTATCTTCTGTTTTGATAGTTATGCCTATTTCTTTTGTTTTAGCTATTGTATAACAGGCTAAATTGTTTTTCCAATATTTCTTTTCTTCTAGTTTCTCTTTGTAATTTCAAATATCATCTGTTAACTCTGTGATTTGGCATCCTTGTATTATTCTAAGTCTAGTTAGCTCACCTAAGCTATCCTTTTTATTAAGTCACAAAAAAAGGCTACTTATTTGCTTTGTTATTATTTCTTAACTTAGTAACTTGCAGTTGCTTAGATTTTTGTGCTCCACTATGCAATTGTTCGCTGTTTTCATCATATTGCACTTGTGTATTGCTAGGCATATTAGTGGTTGATGTATTTTATCAATTGTCTTTTCTAACATTTTTGTCAATTGTAAAAGATAGCCTAGTTTTGGAATTATCACTATATTGTTTATATATGTGATTTGGCTTATTGTTATTTTCTTGTATCTTAAGTCTTTAACTGTTTGACTAACTATTCCTTTTGCCTTTTTGCAAATTAATGATTCTTTCATTCTACTGTTTAGCCAGATTCCTAAAGATCTCACAATCTTGTTCTTTAGTTCTTCTATTATTTTACTTTGACCAAATATGATTTCTCTTTCTTCTGCTTTGCATTTAGTGTTCATTACTATTAGCTTTGATTTGAACTTATTAATTTCAATATCATTGGCTATGAAAAACTCTTCTGCAATTCTAAAAATTTTTATTAACTGCTTCTTGTTGCTAGCAATCCATGTTGTATCATTTGTGTATGTAATTGCTGCCTATCTATATTATGTTACATTGCTGTTGCATATTTCTTCTGTTATTTTCTGTTCAACTGTATATCCTAATGTTATGTCTTCTTGAATTCTTTCCAACAGTGGGTCATAAAAG